>JAQOTM010000097.1:42995-105555 GCA_029168755.2 Tillandsia fasciculata | reverse complement strand
TTGCTTTTGGGATTGCAGAGGCACACTATTGGTAAGAATTGCCTCTTTTTGGCTTATTAAGATTTTACAACCTGCATATTAGACTTTATGGAACTATGAACATTAAGACACAGCGATATAGATTTCTCTTGGTAAATGAGATATTATTTTGATGTTTTTCAAGGTCTTCAAGAGAGGTTGAGCATGTAGCTGCTACAGTTGGATTCCAGTTGGAGCACTCACCTTTCTTTGAGTCGTATTTCTTTTCGACGGTGCGGCGTCGCGTCAATTGTCGGGGTCGCGTCGTCGGGCCTTTTTCCTTATCATTTTCGCCGTCGGGTTCTTCTTGGGTTAACCATGGACGTCCCGAGTTGGCTACCGGTTGAGAATTGGGTTTTGTCGATTTTCTGTTAGCGGTTTGGGTTCCGATGGAGTTCGCGATGAAATAGTCGCGGTCCGGTTGTTATTAGCCATTGATTTTACCGGTTTGATCTGAGTTTTCGATTTTACTTGGCGGTTTTGACTTGTTGGGTTTTTGATTGACGTCGCGGTCCTCTAGGCACAGTGGTTTCAGTTTTTGTGGGTTTATTGTTACAGTGGTTGGGACCACTGATCTTACCTGATTAGGGTAAGGTGTTAATTTGTGCTCTTGGATATTTTAGTAGGCCGCGAGGAGTTTTGATTTGTTTAGGATGGTCGCGGGCGCGGTCAGTTATCTTCATTCCAGGTGGGTACCCTTGCCATAAGGGCAGCGAGTGCAGTAAGTGCACCATGTCATCATAAAAAGCTTATTAACCTGCCTAATAAAGTAGATGAATGTATTTTTACTCTCCATTATTAATTGTGGCGACCAAGTGTCGCGGTACTTAATTTACGCCGACTTCGGCAAACCAGTTTTGGATGCTGCACGTACACAGACGGATTGACCTCCGCATGGGTATACTTTTCCGGAGAAGTGGTCTGAATGACCCGTGTGCCCCACGTGTGTAGGGTGGGGACCTCTTCACGATAGCTAAACATGTCGCTCATGCATCGTGAAGGGGTAAAGGGCATCATAAATGTCACGTGGGGAGATCGTCGACTACCCTGACGTGACGGTGTCATTAAATCAAATAAAGTGGACTCATGATGAGGGAGAGCGAAAGGTTCCGGTGCAGAGTATTTATTTTAAAGTTATTGTTTATTGTTGATACATCTACTTTATTTGTCACTGACTTTACCCACTCCGTGACAGGTGTGACTAGGTGTAGTAGTCGGGACGACGGTGAGGCAGCGATTAAAGAACATTAGCTGTATGAGGTTTATTCCGTCGTTTTGCTTGGGTTATCTCATCTCTTTTTATCTAAGTTTAAGTTCTCAACTGCTTTGTCTGTGGAATGTTGTGGATGTTGGATTGAGAGATTGTTTTGTGATGTGATCCTTATAATGATTCTTAATAACTTATATGCGGCATGTTTTATACTGAACAAAAAGGGTTTCGAAAATATTTTCCAAAACCAAGTGTCGTGTGGGCACTGTTTTGTAAACCTCTGGATTTATCCTTTCCAAAAAGATGTAGCCGCCCTTTTGTGAATGTGTAAACGTTTTGAAAAACTGGGTGTCGTGTGGACACCGTTTGCAAAATCGTAGTTTAATCCTTTTCTGCTATGTATTCTGTGACTGTGTGGTTAAAGGATGTAATTGTGGTTGTTGTTGACGCCGTGCATATACAAAGGAGACTCTGTCCGCTTGAAGAGTGAATTTGTATATGTGGCGGTCTAACACGCACCGGGGCGAGGTCGGTACTTATTTATAAAGAAAAAAAAAATACATACGCTTTTTCGCTTATCTTTAGACCTCCGGGGCGTGACAGATTAAATGGTATCAGAGAAAAACAACTTTAACCACAGTAGTCGGTGACCAACATCCACAGTGCATGATGCCATAAGGAAATTGAACATGAGATAACCAAGATGTAGGTGCGGTAGATCGTGAGTGTACGGGGGAAAAAGGGATTTAATTTCGGTGCGTCTGTAGGTCGTGGTGCTAGACCAATTAGGTCTAGGGTTGACTTGGTTTCTTTGTATACATCGAATAATGGCCCAAAATGGGTTATCAACGGAGAACGCAGGGGCAGAAAGTATGGTGCCAACAGCGGCGGAGTATCAGTGTCACGCCCCGAGTCGAAACTGCGACCCGGGCTCGCCAACAGATCCGCCGCCCACACGGGATGCCCCGTATGAACGTAGCGTCTAACCTGCATAAAATCCCCTACACTAAACAGATATCAGAGCTGGAATGTAAATGCTGAAGTGAAATAAGTACAACTCTAGATATATACAGACCAAGTCCTCACCATAAATACATACATCTCTCAAAATAAAGAAGAGTACAACTCGATCCTCACTACAAGGTCACTCGACAAGAACTCTCAAAAGGTGAGGGTACAACTACTCTCAAAATGACATCTGGTAGGGATCTAACTCGCGACTCCCTTACCTCGATCAGCTGGATCAGCAACCGGTGCGGCAGAAACAGAAGTGGAGGTCCCTGGGGAAAAAGACACCACGACGGGTGTGAGAACTACATCCCAAAGTAGTTCTCAGTGGGTGCCGCCAACAAGCCCGACGGTCTGCCCACTAAGTCTACTAGAGGCAAAAGTAGAGATGCAATGCTGGGAAGAAAAACTGATGAAATAACTCTACTGCTACTATGCCTCTAACTAGATGCTCAAGGGTGAAACAGAAAGAAATCTGGTACCACTACTAACCCTCAACTCAAATCATCCAATCTATACTGACTGCCACATCGGGTCCAGTCAAACCTGCGCCTACCTACTACCGTTACATCCATGGAGGACCGGACTTACGTAGGGCGTTCGTGACTGCCAAAAAGGAACCAGCCAGAGGGACTGTCGACAAGTCGCGATAGCAAGTAACCCGCCTAGCTCCGGAGTGGCACTCGAGGGGCGCGACCCCACCGAGCAAAGTATCGACCCCACCGAGCAAAGTATCTGCGCATTTATGTCGAGCTCAATGTGGCCCATGCAGGCTATAGTCCAAATCATGATCACAAGATCGACTAACAACACCAACGCTCAAACACAGGCTGGAAAACCACACAGCTGGGGCCACCGTCCCCCAGACGGCTCCCACAACAGCACACTAAACTCACAGGAAAGACCGACACCATAAGGGTTCGGAAACCCGATAGACCGGTGCTTAGAACCCTATCAAACAAGAACAGACTCTAGGCTCCGCCTATCGAAATTCCCGACCCCTTATAGTTCGGGAACACAACACCCTCAGCACAACATGCAGAAGACACCAACAGGACCCGAAAGTCCCGACAAAGGAACGGCCCCTAGAACCCAGACCACTCGAATCCTTTCGAGTGAAGAGATTTACAGGAAAAAGGTGACATTTGTTATTGGAAACCATTTTGATCTGGAAGAAATCAACATTTAATGATTTTAGTTCTTTTTTTTTTTTTTTTTTTTTTTTTTTAGAAAAATAGTTAGAAAACAAGTGTTTTACCCAAACCCCGAAGGGCTGATGCCTTTGTCCAATCAAACAAGAACAGACTCCAGCGGCCCTTCGATGCTTGGAAGAAAACATTGGTAGACTAAAATCATGTGTATGTCGAAAAAAGGTTCTAGGTTCTAGGTCCGGCTAACACTAATGAACTACCGCCACTAACACAGTGGCGACACCCTAAACAGGAGAAAAACAAGACCTCCCGGGACCACCGTTTACCCCAAATGGTTCCCGGTACAGACCAGCAATCCACTACATCTACCAGACTCCACTCTGCTCCCAAGCACGAGTGCAAATGCATCCCACACTAAAAAGAAGTCCTGACCGCTCGGCCCACTACCCGGGCGAGGATAACACTAAGTCCAGGAATGAAACATAAAGTGTGGATGTCTAAACATAAATAACCCTAGCCCAAGTGAGGGTTTTCTACTAGTCTGGTCACACATGCAACATATGACGGGGGTGCTAGGTCAGGTTCCAAGAGAACAAATATTGAACAGATGGTAGGAAGCAAAAGAGATCATACGATCATCAGATAATTACAAAGAATATTGATATTCACATTCTAGCATGCTACCCAGTCCAATCACTATCATGCATGATTCTATATCAATAGAATTAGAGCACAGCCCATAGATCCTGAAAGCAAAGCCACCCACCTGACAAGTCGAACTGTCAAAAGTCCTACAGCTGATAATACCAGAAAAATAGCTACACAGAGTCCAACGGGTCCAACACTGTCCACAACTGCTCCTGGGTACAAAAACAGAGCTGTCGTTACAACTACATTCCCCCAAATCTGTCAGAATTTACATTGAATTTCAGCTGCAAAGATGTGCCAAAATCACCTGCGGACAGTCCCCAGAAAAATCCAATTAAAATATCCTCGCGATCTACGCATCGATAGCTTCGAAACGAGTACCTGCACGTCCAATTCCGAGTTTTCTACGCTGAGATATAAATCCGGCAAGAGAAACACCTCATTCATAACTGTCCAAATTTTCACAGATAAGAACTCGGGAAGAAGAAATATTTTCACCTTCGAATTCAGTTCAGTAAATTCTGAGAAAAATTCAGGAGATTCCTCGCGAGAAGTAGATGAACTTTGCCTTTTGAATCACCTCGATCCGATGTCGGTACGCAAAGTTATGGCCGAAACTCTACAATGCTGTCCAAAAATCCGCGAAGAAAAAAAGGCAACAAAAAGCTCAAAAACCTTCAAAATCCGAAAATAATCTGAGAAAACTCTGAATATCAAAGTTGGAGTCCCACCAGTCGTGAGTCCGACGGCGCAAAAATCGCTAAAAACAAAGATCGGAGTGAGTTGGGGCAGTCTGCGCACCAAAACGCGACGAAACGGGTCGCCGAAGTAGAAGCGTCACTGTGCGCCGCGTCGCAGATGAAGTCGAAAAGAGGATCTCCTAAAATCTCCAAAATCCTCCAAGTGATGCTGCTAGAAGAGAGGAATATTTCTTCTTAAGGTTGCTTTGAGGAAAACATGAAGAAAAGAGCTGAAATGGGCCCCTCAAGGCCCTATTTATAGTCCACTACCCAAGCCTGTGTTGGGCCGGATTCGGGCGCAGAATTCGGGCGCCCGAATCCGCCAACACAGGTCGGACGGATCCCGTACGACGCGCCGGAAGTCCCTGGTGACGACACGTCACCCCAAAACAGGGGACAGCCGTGCGGGGCCCCTCACTGCACGTGTGATGACCTGGATCTCCGCAGAGCTGTTGCGGTGCGTTGGGGTGGCTATTGGAGGCCTACGCGGTGTGCTGGAGGCCTTTGGGGCATGTCGGCGGTGTTCGGGCGCCAATTTGGACTCAAGTGATGAACTTCGGGCCTAAATGGATCACGCGGGTGATCGGGGGACCCCGTCGAATGTTTAGAGGGGTTTTCGCGCGAAACGGATTTTTAGATTGGGCTCGGCGCGAAATTTGGACTAAGAATACTTTTCCGGGGGCTTTCGGCAATTTTTAGAGTGAGAATTTGGCGAAACGGACGTCAAAATCGGACTCAGCGCGCGAAAACGGTCAAAACGGACTATTTGCGGCATTTTTTGGAGCTCGGGTTACTGTTCACTGCCGGAACAGTAATTCCGGCGATCGCCGGCGGTGCCGGCGGCGGCGGAAGGCGGCGGAGGCGCTCGGGCAGGCGGCGCGCGGCCGCGGGCAGGCGCTGAGGGCGCGGGCAGCAGCGGCGGGGGCGCGGGCAGGCGGCCGGTCCACCGCGCGGGCGTGCACCAGGCGGAGGACACGTGGCAGGTTCTTATTGGCTGGCTCACAGGCGTTGGTCCACGGAGTACTCGGGTTGGCTGTGGTTCACGGTGCACCAGGGCTGGACACGTGGCAAGTTTTGGTTGGTGCGGTCTACGGTATTTCGTGCACCGGGTGCACCGAACATCGGAGTTGACACGTGGCGCACTCCCATTGGACGGTCAACTGTGCACTGGGCGGCAGACTGCGCGCGGCAGCAACGGTTGGGAGGGCCACGTGTCGAGATATTATTGGGTGAATCCGGTGTTCCGTGTTCGGCAGGACACAATGGTAATTTTGGGAAAAGATTTTTCTGGTTTTTCTATTGATTCAATCCGAGGCTCATTAAAGGGGATTTTTCACCACCTTAGAGGCTTCATCTTCCTGTGGGGTGAGAAGATGAAATCTTCATCTTGAAGAGAGGAACACTCCTGTGAAGTTTGAGGAATTTAGGAGGCACGGATCCCGAGATTTGGATTTTTCGGCGCGGCGCGACGTTGCATTCCTGGATTCCTCTTCGGCGCAGCGACAGTGTTTTAGCTCCCCCGAGCTAACCAGGCAGTATTTTTCAGCGATTCTTGCGCCATCGTCTTCGTAACAGGTAGGGCTACATTTCTTATTTCTACTGGTTTTTCCCCATTCCGAGGTTTTCTTGGGTTTTTCGGACCATCTTGTAACCCCATTTTCTGGGGTGGAGTTTTGGACAGCGCTGGATTGTTTTGGTGATATCTCCGCAACCGGACATCGGATTGAGGCGATTCAAAAGGGGATTTGCATCTACACATCGCGAGGAGTCTACTGGAATTTTCTTGGATTTTCGTGGAATTTCCCTGATGGTGAGAACTCCCTTTTTACAGTATCTTCAGATTCAGTTTTTGTGATCGATTTGCTTTGGGGTGTCCCTCTTGTCGATTTTCGTTCTCAGCACGGAAAAATCGTGGGAAAACGTGCAGGTACTCGTTTCGACCGGTTCGTCGCGTAGATCGTAATAGTATTTTTCTGGGAATTTATTGGGCACGTTTCGCAGGTAAAAATGGCTGAACAGTAAATCTGATTTTGGGGACAGATTTGGATTAAACTTGAGATAGTAATTTGTGTGTGTTCTTTGGGACTTTTGGCACAGTATTTCGGGAACCGTTGAAGATCGAGCGCGGACTTCGCTGTCGGGACTTGGATTTAGCGCTCGAGGTGGGTACCGTTGTTTAACCTCCTACTTGTGATGTCCCCACTAGGCCTATTTGAGTGCTAATATGTTATATGGCTAAATGAACCGGTAAAATGAACTTGGCATGCTAATTTGGGAATTGGGCTTATAACTAGGGTTTGTGACTTCAAAAGGACTAAGTGCTGATTAATGGTTAATTCTTGTAATTAATATGTCGCTTAAAACCATGGGAAGGGCTTTGTTAAATTGGATATGTGGCATATGCATGATGGGACCTCTTTTACATATACCTAAGCTATTTTGGGGCAACTTGTAAAATGGAAGGCTATTTAAACGGCATATCTCTACTTTGTGAGAACTAGAACACTTGAATCATGTTTAATAATGATAAAGGACTTTGCATGCGTGTATGGACACTTAGTTAGGCCACCTCTTTCTGCTACACTATCATGATGGCATTGACTTAGGAGAAACCATGCTTTTCTCTTCTTTTGTCTATATTTGGGGGATAGTGCGCTCGGGTTCGAGCAGGGGCTGGGATAGTGTAGTCAGACGGTTGTGGGTTTTGGGACAGGCAGGCTGTGAGGACAGGGCATTGCGGCAACCGCGGATCTTTGGCGGTTGACCGGACAGTGGTCATTGCATCAGATTGGGATAGAGGCTTTGGGCTTTCTTTTAGTGGATGGGTTTTCCACCTTGATCAGAGTCATGATCCAGTCCTGCTGATTTGGTACTTGTTACCCAGGCATTATACTCGTGTGGGTCGCTCCCCTCGAGTGCCACTCCGGAGTGTGCGTTTTACAGGCTTCGAGTCCTTGAGACTCCCTTTTCCCCCTATCGGTGTTATGCATTGGCCAGCATACCCGATTTGGCAGGCAGGCAGGCAGGCACAGCAGGCAGTACCAGTGCTTACTGGTGTATCGATTGGGTCTAGGCAGGCAGGCATTTACATTCTGATGCACACATATAGCTATACTATCAGTTAGCTCATTAGAGGCATGTAGTGGTAGCTCTATTCATCATCGGCAGTTTTATTTACAGCTTACCACCTTTGTTCATCTTTTTCGCCTCTTGTAGTCCTAGTGGGCACATTTGAGTTGAGGTCTACCCACTAGGGGGAGGCTGCTGTTTACAGTAGTTCTCACCCCCACTGCTTTCTCTTTTCTCTTCCCCTTTGTTTCTTTTGCAGTGTCTTCTGCGGGTGCTGCTGAGTTTTCAGCGACGGGTCGATGAGAGAGGACGGCTGAGTAGATAGACTTCGAGGCAGGTTGAGCGTGTTAGCTGGACTGTTGGTGTACCCGTGTTTCCTCAGACGGATGTACTTTTACTTTGGGACTGGCTTTTGCCAGCAGGTTGTATTTATTTTTGGTGAGCTGGGAGAGACAGATGTATCATTTATACAGATGTATTGTATTTATTTCCAGCTCCAATCTGAGATGTATTAGTTTTAGTTCAGCTCTGTTTTTATTGCTCTTTTATTATATCTCTTATATATCTGAGCAGGTTTGGCGCTTCGTGTACGCGGAAAATACCGTGTGCACGGCGGATCTGTAGACGGGCCCGGGTTCTGGTTTACACCCGGGGCGTGACAGCACGCCACGTCGCCAAACCGCGGGCGGTGGGGGTAGGTGGGGCGGAGCGCGGACGGCGCGACGCGTGGCGCACTCGAGTGCGGGGCGCCACGTGTCGGCCGAGCGCTGCCCCGTGCACCGCCGCTGGCGCCGTGAACCGCGACCACGTGAGCCCGCCAATGCCGCGCCGCCACGTGTCGCACACCCGGTCCACCATGCAGCGCCTTTTCCCTGAACCGCGCCGCGCGCACCCACCAATCCGGGAATGCCACGTGACCCGCCCCGCGGTCCATGCACCGGCGCGCTACTCCCGTGGACCGAGCGGTGTGAACCGGCCCAATCACAAGCCGCCACGTGGCTCCGGCCGGTCCACGGTCACTCCCATGCACCAGAATTCCCCGAAAACTTTCGGTAGCCCGTTTTTGGTCATCCGGACTCCAAATTAAACAAGCAAATAGCCGTTTTCAAGCGTTTTTCCACGCTAAATCCAATTCCAACCTCTGTTTGGCCAAAAACCCTTTAAAAATTTTGGCAAACACAGCCGAAGGCCAGAATAGTAAAAGATATCACACAGGGTCCATCTGTGGCATATCCTTGATGAACTATGGGCCTGATACACCGCTAATAGGTGTTCTAAACTATGGATTCACCCGAAAAACTGCATGGGGTTTAGGGTCACCACAATCAGCTCCTCCGACAACAACTACAAGAGATGGCCGGGCAGTTAGCAACCCTTATGGAACAGATGCGGCAGTGGGCGCAACAGTCGACTACACCAATGGAGGTCGCCCAGGCTTCTCTGCCCGGACCAGCCGCACCAGTGACGGGACCGCCGGTGGCGGACAGCGAGACTACGGTCGCCCCTCCTCCGACCACGATGACCGAGATACCGTCGGTTCATCCGACGACGCCTTCAGTAGCACTAACACCAGCAACTTTGGGACTTACGCTGGGAGCCGTTATTGGAGACCTCTTGAGAGAGACCGTGGTGACATCTGCTCCCAGAGTGTCCGCCGTCGCAGTAGGGGAAGCCCCTATCAAGCAAACCGAATGTGATAGGGCGACAGCGAACTTGGCAAATTTCAAGAGGTAAGACCCACCCGTGTTTGAGGGAGAGACGACCTACCCTTGGGTCGTGGAAAAATGGGTGGATACCATTGAGAAGCTTTTTGAAGACCTATTGATGGAGGAACATGAATGGGTTCCGTTGGCAGTACACTTTCTTGAGGGAAACGCCCGCCTGTGGTGGAAGACGGTGCGCCCAGACCTCTTGATGGGCACCGCCCTTCCATCTTGGACCACGTTCCGAGAAAAACTATTTGGGGCATTTCTCTCCGACAGCATCAAACAGCAGATGGAAGATGACCTGAGGCACAACAAGCAAGGAAGTCGGACAGTTATGGGATACCAACGGGCATTTGTGAGGTTGGTCAAATGTGTCCCCTTTATCATAAGAGATGAGTCTCACAAAGCCCGTCTTTTTGTGGACGGTTTACGAAGCGACATCTTCAAGGTGGTGCAAACGGCGGATTTGCACACCTTCCAGGAGATGGTCGATAGAGCCACTGCGATGGAGCGCGGACTTACGATTTCACGAGCCCGATGGGAGAGCTCAGGTCACTGCGGGGATAAGAAACGAACTCGGCCAAATCTTGGAAAAGAGCATACCAAGAGGAGCCGGCCTCCTAAATACCTGAGATGGCAACAAGGAACCAAGAATGCGCCTACGGGAGGACAATGGCCGGTGGACAAGTCTTGCATCATTTGCAATGGAATACACCAAGTGACCGAATGTCCCCAGAAGCAAGACCACTATTTTCGATGCGGCAAACTGGGGCACTATCGTTTCAACTACCCCTCGGAAACGGGGACATCATCCGTAGCAGCATCTCCACCTTCGTCTCAGCAACCGGGAGGAGGGAGAGTCTATACGATGACCCACCAGGGGATGGACCCACAGAGCACGATGTAGCAGGTAATACCCGAGTTTCAGATCATCGTGCTAGAACTTTTGTGTCAACACCTAAGCATCCCACTCTTCCACCTCGCTTCATGTTTTCGCCCTACCTTAGTTATTAGAAGAAATCCCCATCGTAGAAATAAGTTCGGTCAAATCTTTAGGCTATCCCTCGAGGCAGGCGGCTATACTCCTTCCTGCCCAGCGAGGGTGAGGCGGGTTCTTAGTCTCTAAGAACTAATGAGGTTTCCGTTAAAGGTTATCGGCGTAGCGCTTGGGGCCGACAGTCGCGGCAATCTTTAAGCGGTAGTTGACTGCTTGAAGTTCCAAGCGTGTCTCTGGGAACCGGACTTACCGGAACTTGTAAACTCAGCTTGTAGGAACGCCTTCTGCTCGCTTTTCTTTGTTGCGGGCAAGAAGCTTGGTAGAAGGCAGTCGAGTAGCGTTCACAAGTACCGTATGGATCTCGACACGAGAAGAACAAGTACCCCCCTACCTCGGATGGATGACCTATTCGATCAACTACAAGGAGCAACGGAGTTCCCAAAGATTGATCTGCGGTCCGGCTATCACCAGCCTAGAGTCCGGGGTGATGACATACTGAAAACAGCCCTGCGAGCTCGGAATAGTCAACATGAGTTTACGGTTATACCGTTTAGACTCGTTAACGCCCCAGCGGTATTCATGGGCATGATGAATAGGATACTCAAGCCCTTCTTAGACTAGCCGGTAATGGTCTTATAGTGGACGTTCCGATCTACTCTCGCACAGACAAGGGGTACGGGGAACACATGCGAGTAATCCCCCAGACCATCCGGGACCAGAAACTGTATGCCAAAACTTATAAAGTGTGAGTTCTGGCTCCGCGAGGTGGACTTTTTGGGGCATATCGTTTGGACGTCTGGAATTGCAGTGGATCCGGGGAGGATTGAGTCAGTGACCAACTGGGCTCGGCCAACAATGGTGACGGAGATCCGAAGCTTCTTGGGACGGGCAGGCTACTACAGACGCTTCGTGGGAGGCCACTTCCCTAAATCGACTAACCCAAATAGGGTAGAGATTCGTCTGGACAGCCCAGTGCCAGAAGAGTTTCAAAGAACTTAAAGACAGACGCACACAGGCGCCAGTGCTCATACAGTCGAAGCCCGGAAAGGACTATAAGATCTAGTCTGACGAATCTCCAAGAGGATCTTGGGAGACCAAACGACGGACACGTAACTACAACTGGTGCGAGACAGAATGTCCTCGGAGCAAGACGGAATTTTTACGAGTGACTCAGATGATGTAATAAGGTTCCGGGGACGAATTCGTGTGCCCGATAAGCTAAAAACGAGGGAAGAAAATCTAGCAAAAGTATATAATACCTCCTATACCGCGCATCCCGGAGGTACAAAGAGGTGCAAGGACTGTGGCAGACCTTCTGGTGGCCCAAATTGAAAGAGCGATGTGACACAATTTGTGGCGCAATATTGGGTGTGCCAATAGGTGAAAGCGAAACATCAGCGACCGGGGGGAAACAGACGTTTCAGCTTACAAGGGAAGTAGTAGCAGGAAAGACCTCTTACGAAGAGTAATTTTGGTCTCGACCCTAGGTGAACCCTTAGAAGTAAATACTTCGTACCTTCCTGCCCAATAAGGAGGTGAAGACTTAGTTGTCTTATGTGTTTGCTATTTTGTTAAGGGTTAAATAGGTCCAATTTCCTGCCTCGTGACAATAGGCGCAGGGGACTCACAAGTTGAGTTGGGTGAGCCTAGTAAGTTGAGTGGGGCTGCGGTCCACAATAGACCTAATGGCAAGAGGCCCAACAATGGACCCAACATCCAGGTGGGTTGAGTCAGGCCAAGACCCGAGGCGTTGTAACAGCACGCCTTAGATAAATGGGTTGCGTATTCCTAATAGTTTGAGCTTTTGGGATTAATGGTTGTCATCGACGATCCGACATTCGGGATTTTGGGGCGCGTAGGCCCGGTGGCATACCGATTGGCTTCACTGCCAAACCTCGATGTGGAGGCTGGCACGGGAGGAAAAGAAACTTCGCAACCGGACAATCCCTTACGTAAAGGTGCAACGGAGTAACCATGAGGAGCGCGAGGCGACTTGGGGACTTAAGACGAAAATGAAAAGAATGTTTCCCGGGATAGTTTAGCGAGGGTTAAGTTTAAGTTTCGAGGACGAAACTTCTTATAAAGTGTGAGTGGTGTAATGACACGACTTTTCTAGTAATTTTTACCCTCCTGTTAATAAAGTGTTTCTTATAGTGATTTTGAATTATTGAGTTTCTGTAAGTTGGTCGGTGTGTTGCATGAGTATTTTTTTGTGAAAGAGCACGAAAAATGATGACGACGGTGCGATCAGATCTGGAATCCGACCTTGGGATCTCCCGGAATAGGGTTTTTAGTGTTGCGATGACTTAGCGCGCATCGAAATCTGTGCAAAAGATCTGGCACGCTTTTCGAGAAATCTTGGAATTATCTCGGAAGTATAGATATTTATTGTGAAATAATAAATATCCGAATATTAGAGTTTTTCCTTTTTACGTACGTATAATAAAAGGATAAAATAAAATAAAATAAAAGAAAATAAATTAATTAAACCCCGGTTACCGAAAGGAAAACCCTAGTTCTAAAAGATCGTCTCCTCAAACCCTTCCCTCTCGTGCATACCGAAGACCAAAATAATAAAACCCTAGTTCGGAGAAGAGAAAAGAAAAGAGAACCCTAACCGGAGGAGAAAAGAAGGAAAGAAAGAGAAAGCGGAGGGACCCGATCGCCCCGATTGACGTGCCGGAGATCGGAGAACGAGACGCCACCATCTACGGGGAGCGGATCCGGATCCCCAACGCCGCGAAGGAACAAGATCGATTCTTTAATCCCAATAGATCGAGGTTAGCGATCGTTATTCGTTTTGTCGAATTAATCGGGGATTTTTCGTGTTCTTTAAGGTCAATTTATTCGGTACATTGATCACGGGTTTTCGATTTTGGTTTTGATCGAAATTATGTCCGTATTCTTGATCAGGCTTAATCGGTGGTTTCTAATCGATCTTTTGATCGGGATTCCGATCGATGTTTTGGTTGTTCGTCGATCGGTGGTTTAGTCGTTAGATTTACCGCGGATTTATTCGGGGGTTTTTGTGGGTGTTTCGTTGGAGCATAGGGGGTTAACGGGAAGCCGCCGTCGCCGTTGTTAAATGGGAGGCCGCCGCCGCCATTACCATGTTTGCGGGGTCGTTGCCGGAGTCGCACGGGAGCGAAAACGGAGAAGAAACCGCGAAACGGGAGCGAAAACGGAGAAAAAATGCGAAAACGGGAAGTTACTGTGCATTCCCGTACAGCGCGGTCCACGGACCCGGGCGTGCACCCGGCGCACGCCCCGCTGCGCGGAAGCCGCAGACCCGGTGCACGCCTCGCCCGTGCACCGGCCCAGCCCGCAAGCGCGGTCCACGCCCAGGCGTGCACCCGGTGTTGGCGTCGCGACCGGAATTGGTGAACCCAGTGCGCGCCCTTCCCCGTGCGCGGCCCGACCCAGGATGCGCGGTGCACGCTTCCTGCGTGCACCCGGTGCACGCCGCGCAGCCGCCGACGCGCAGACCGGGTCCATCCCCGGCCTGTGCACCACCCGTCAGCACGAAGTTCGGTAGCTCCGTTTTGGTCCGTTTTTTCCACCGTTTTGAGCGCCGTTTTCGCCAGTGGGATCACGGTTTCCACCATTTTCTTGACATTGCTACTTGGGATCATCAAAGTCACCATTTCGCCATGTCATGTGCTAGTTTCGCCGACGCTCCGCGCCTTGACAAAATCGTCGGGGTCGCGCCGTCGCGCCTTTTTCCTTATCATTTTCGCCGTCGGGGTCTTCTTGGGTTAACCATGGACGTCCCGAGTTGGCTACCGATTGAGAATTGGGTTTTGTCGATTTTCTGTTAGCGGTTTTGGGTTCCGATGGAGTTCGCGATGAAATAGTCGCGGTCCGGTTGTTGTTAGCCATTGATTTTACCGGTTTGATCTGAGCTTTCGGTTTTACTTGGCGGTTTTAACTTGTTGTGTTTTTGATTGACGTCGCAGTCCTCTAGGCACAGTGGTTTCGGTTATTGTGGGTTTATTGTTACAGTGGTTGGGACCACTGATTTTACCTGATTAGGGTAAGGTGTTAATTTGTGCTCTTGGATATTTTAGTAGGCCGCGAGGAGTTCTGATTTGCTTAGGAGGGTCGCGGGCGCGGTCAGTTATCTTCATTCCAGGTGGGTACCCTTGCCATAAGGGCAGCGAGTGCAGTAAGTGCACCATGTCATCATAAAAAGCTTATTAACCTACCTAACAAAGTAGATGAATGTATTTTTACTCTCCATTATTATTGTGGCGACCAAGTGTCGCGGTGCTTAATTTACGCCGACTTCGGCAAACCAGTTTTGGATGCTGCACGTACACAGGCGGATTGGCCTCCGCATGGGTGTACTTTTTCGGAGAAGTGGTCTGAATGACCGTATGCCCCACGTGTGTAGGGTGGGGACCTCTTCACGATAGCTAAACATGTCGCTCACGCATCGTGAAGGGGTAAAGGGCATCATAAATGTCACGTGGGGAGATCGTCGACTACCCTAACGTGACGGTGTCATTAAATCAAATAAAGTGGACTCATGATGAGGGAGAGCGAAAGGTTCCTGTGATGACCTGGATCTCTGCAGAGCTGTGGTAGAGTCATTGGTGACTTCTGAGGAGCCTGTACAGTGTTTTGGAAGTGTTTGTGCATAATTGGACACAAGTGTTGGACCTCGAGCTTAAATGGATCACATGGGTGATCAGTTGACTCCGTCGGATCCTTGAAAGTGGTTTCGCGCAAAGTGGATATTAAAATTGGGCTCAGCGCGAAATTTGGGCTAAGAACATCTTTCCGGGTGCCTTCGGCAATTTTTAGAGTTGGAATTTGGCAAAACGGACTTCAAATTCGGATTCAGCGTGTGAAAACGGTCAAATGGACTACCTACTTGATATGTTGCGCACTGGTGACTGTTCATGCCGGAACAGTAACTCCGGCAACCGGCGGGCAGCGGCGGCGGCGGCGGAGTGCGGCGGCGCTGGTTCGGGCAGGTGCAGGAGCGGCGGCGGGCAGGCACTGGCAGCGCGCAGTGCGCGGGCAGGCGCGAGGGCGCGCGGGCAGGTGCGCTGCCCACGGGCCGGCATGCACCGGAGCAGGACACGTGGCAGGCGTGGATTGGGTGGCTTTTAGCGCGCGGTTCACGGAGTTCGAGCGGCGGTGTTTGGATTTGAACGGCGGTGCAGGGTTTCGGGCGGGAGACAGGTGTCGACGTCCGGTTGGCTGGCGCTGGGTGCGCGGTCCACGGAGTTCCCCGCGTGGGTGCATGAACCCAGCGCAGGGACACGTGGCGGCAGGCCGTTGGCGGGCTCAGGAAGGCGAGGTCCACCGAGGCGCGGGGGGTCGCCTCGGGAACCGTGCCTGGCAGGGGGCGCTAGGCGGCGTGCCAGCCGGCGCGCCAGGGTTGGTCGGGGCATCATTGCGGGCCACGTGGCGCCCGCTGATTCGCGGGCACCACCACCCGTGTTGACCGGGGAGCGGCCACACGGCACCCCGCGAGTGGCGGGGCTGGCTGTCCGCTGTTCGGGGTGACGTGGTGCTCCCCAGGCGTTTCGGGCGCTTGCCGTTTGGAGCCGCGCAGTGGATTGGGCGCCCGAATCCAGGGACACATTGGGGATTATTTGAATTGTTTCTTCTAGCATATAAATAGGCCGAGTTCAACTGCTGAGAGCTCCTTTCCTGCTCTTCTTCTCACAGTGCCACCTTCACAAGTTTTCCTCCTCTCCCAGAGCCGGTTCCATCTACAGATTCCCATATTTTTCTGCGGCACGTATCCCGAGGTTTCTGATTTTACGGTGCGGCGCGACGCTCGTTCATTGGTGATCCCCTTCGTCGCATTTCAGTGCGTGGACTCTCCCGAGCTACTCCGGCGGTGTTTTCCAGCGATTCTTGTGCCATCGTCTTCACGACAGGTAGGGCTACGTTTCCCATGTTTACTAGTTTTTCCCATTCCGAGCTTTTCATGGGTTTTTCGGATCATCTTGTGACCTTATTTTCTTGGGCGGTGTTTTGGACAGTGCCACAGTGTTTCTGCATTATCATCGAGCACGGGCATCGAATTGGGGTGATTTAGGAGACGTTTTTCATCTACACAGCGCAAGGAACACCCTCAAATTTTTTGGGAATTTTCTGAATATTTTTCGAAGGTGAAAAATCTTTGTGTACAGGAATTAGTGCTACAGTTTTTTAGATCAGTTTATTTCGAGGTGGCTCCCTTGTCGAATTTGTTTCTCAGCGTAGGAAACTCGGTTTTGAACGTGCAGGTACTCGTTTCGACCGGTTCGTCGCGAGGATCGTGACAGTATTTTTCTTGGAATTTTCCTAGCATTTTTCGCAGGTGAAAATAGGAAAACATTGGACTGTTGTATTTGGACAGATTTTATTGGAGCATTGTATGATTAATTATGTATGTTCTTTTGGGAATTTTGTACAGTGATCGTGGCGGCTTATCTGTTTGGGCGAGAGCACTATTTGGACTTGAAATTAGCGATCGAGGTGGGTGGTTGCTATACTCCTCATTTTCTGACATACCCCTAGGAATATTAGAGAGATCCTCTCTTTGGTTACATTGAATGATCAACTATGGACATGCATGCTTAAAGTAAAATAATTGTGAGCCTATCATATGGAAAGTACTATTGTGGATATCTGATAGTGGTTAGAACTTATATATGTTTGTATGGATAGAATATTAGCACTTAACCTTGCATGTGGAATTTACTTTCTTGTTGGGATAATATGAAATGTCTTATGGGAGAGTACCACTTGAGGATCTGTTGTACATGCATAGGTGGATGATTTATGTGAGATTAATTTGGTGGACATAGCATGTTGGAACAGGATTATTGGGATACTTTAATAGTAATAATTAACATACCATGTTAGCACATAGATTTTATGAAAGTGGGTTAAATGGATAAATTGTTGAGACATTATGACATATCTTTGTGCGGGTACCACTTTGGTGATTTATCATGGATCAGGGATTATAGACATGTGTGGTTGAATAATGATTTTAGCATGTTGATGGTTATATCCATGCGGAGCTATTAATTGATACACATGTGGAACCACTATTTGTCACACTTTCTTTCATCGCTCTTGAGGACTTATGCATGCTTGTATGGTCATCTAGATAGGCCACTCTTTATTGCTGCACTATCATTTTGGGACTTGACTTAGGAGAAACCATGTTTGTTTCCTTTTCTCTTTCTTATTTAGACCTTTGAGTCTGGTTGCTCGGGTTCGAGCAGGGGTTTGGGATGGTGTAGCGGGGACCTGAGGGTCGGTGACAGGTTGTGTTTGATTATGGGTTGTGGGGTATTGCGGCTACCGCGAATAGTAGGCAGTTGACCGGATACGGATCATTTTACCCGATTTTTGGATTGGGGGTTATTGCGGCTACCGCGGATAGTAGGCGGTTGACCGGGTGTCGGTTGTTGGGCTTGGTTGTTGACAGTGGGTATTGCGGCTACCGTGGATATTGGGCGGTTGACCGTATGTGTACTTATGCATCAGATTGGGGATCAGTTTCTTTTAGTGGAGGGGTGTGTTCCACTGGGACTTTATTTATAGTTGTGATCCAGTCCTGCTTTTGATACTTATCACACCGGCGCGGTTATTGCCCGGTGATGCTTTCCTCGTGTGGGTCGCTCCCCTCGAGATTCCCCTCCGGAGGCCGGGGCCAAGCAGTTATTGACAGTTTTGCTATCACATCGGCGCGGCTTATTTGCCCGATGATTAGGGCGGCAGCAGGAGTTTTGCTATCACATCGGCGCGGCTTACTTGCCCGATGATGAGGGCGGTACAGATTGGGTTCATCTGGGACGGTTGGTTACTGTTGCATACGGTTATTCTAGTCTAGGACTGCATTTTAGAGGCATGGTAGTGGTAGATTTCCCTTTTTCAGCAGTTTCATTTCTTACCACTCTTCTTTCCTTTTTGCCTCTGGTAGACCTAGTGGGTGTGTCAGAGATTGAGGTTTTACCCACTAGGGGAGGCTACTGGTTTACTAGTAGTTCTCACCCCTATTATTCTTTCCTCTTTTTCTTCTCCCTTGTTTTGCAGTGTCTTCTGCGGGTGCTGCTGAGCTTTCAGCGGCAGGTCGAGGAGAGAGGACGGCTGAGTAGATAGATCTCGAGGCAGGATGAGCGTGTTAGCTGGACTGTTGGTGTACCCATGTTTCCTTATACGGTTGTACTTTTACATTTGGGACTGGCTTTCGCTAGCAGGTTGTATTTATTTTTGGTGAGCTGGGAGAGACTGATGCATCATTTATACAGATATATTGTATTTTATTTCCAGCTTCAGTCTGAGATGTATTAGTTTTAGTTCAGCTCTGTTTTTATTGCTCTTTTATTATTATCTCTTATATCTGAGCAGGTTTGGCGCTTCGTGTACGCGGGAAATGCCGTGTGCACGGCGGATCTGTAGACGGGCCCGGGTTCCGGTTTACACCCGGGGCGTGACAGTTCCGGTGCAGCGTATTTATTTTAAAGTTATTGTTTATTGTTGATACATCTATTTTATTTGTCACTGACTTTACCCACTCCGTGACAGGTGTGACTAGGTGTAGTAGTCGGGACGACGGTGAGGCAGCGATTAAAGAACATTAGCTGTATGAGGTTTATTCCGTCGTTTTGCTTGGGTTATCTCATCTCTTTTTATCGAAGTTTAAGTTCTCAACTGCTTGTCTGTGGAATGTTGTGGATGTTGAATTGAGAGACTGTTTTGTGATGTGATCCTTATAATGATTCTTAATAACTTATATGCGGTATGTTTTATACTGAACAAAAAGGGTTTCGAAAATATTTTCCAAAACCAAGTGTCGTGTGGGCACTGCTTTGTAAACCTCTGGATTTATCCTTTCCAAAAAGATGTAGCCGCCCTTTTGTGAATGTGTAAACGTTTTGAAATACTGGGTGTCGTGTGGACACCGTTTGCAAAATCGTAGTTTAATCCTTTCCTGCTATGTATTCTGTGACTGTGTGGTTAAAGGATGTAATTGTGATTGTTGTTGACGCCGTGCATATACAAAAGAGACTCTGTCCGCTTGAAGAGTGAATTTGTATATGTGGCGGTCTGACACGCACCAGGGCGAGGTCGGTACTTATTTATAAAGAAAAAAAAATACATATGCTTTTCCGCTTATCTTTAGACCTCCGGGGCGTGACAAAAAGGATCTCAGAAAGTCAAGAAATGAAGCTCTCAATGGCCTATTTATAGCCAAAAGTCCAATTAATGGGCTGTCGGATTCGGGCCAAACTTTCGGGCGCCCGATAAGTACCGTAGCAGCCCGAAATCACCAGATCACACCATGTGTCCCCACGTGGTTCACGCGGCGCACGCGCCCGGTCCACGCGCCCGGTCTTCAAGAATCTGTCGGCCAATCACACGAGCCGCCGTCCAACTAATAGTGTGCTGCCACGTGGCCTGACTAATCCTCGGTGCTCCCGGTGCACGCGCCTGCCCGTGGACCCGCCGCCCGTGCTGCGCCTGCCCACGGCCGCGTTCCACCGCTGCCCCGCCCCGCTCCACCTCTTACCCGTCGCCGCCGGCCGCCGGAATAGTATTTCCGACCGGTAAACAGTAACTTTTTGCTCCGAAGTCTGAAAAATGCAAGTAAATAGCTCATTTTCATCGTTTTCGCGCGCTGAGTCCAAATCCGCTATCCGTTTCGCCATATTCTCATTCTACATTTTGCCGGAAGTCTCCGCAAAAGCAAACTTGATCTGATTTTCGCGCCAGTTCCAAATATGGAATCCGATTCATACACAACCAGCTTTATCACACAACATAGACCTCTAGAAGCCACTGCTCGTCCTGCATAACCATCTCAGCGTTCCGGATCTTCACACTCTATCCCCCATGATCCACCTAGTTTGTATCCCTACCTTTGAATAGGTCATTAATATGACTGTGCTAACCAAAAAAAAAAAAAAAAGTAACCCATCAATTTGACCTCCTTATATCATATAACAACGCAAAAAAAATGATTACACGACATGTTAAAAGAATTTCATAAAACCCTCCAAAAAAAATTACTCATTAATAACACTTTAATAATGCCCACAATAAATTATATGTATAACCCAATTTTGTCAAATCCAATCCAAGCTAGTTCACAGCGGTGCAGACCCGCCGAATCTCTCCATCAGTCGCATTCTTCACCCCGACCCTCCCAAGCTTAGTCATAGCAACCACAAACGCCTCCTCGAACGCGGTCTGGTTCGATGCAAACCAGTTTACTAGCCCACGCGACCTCCAGTCAGTGAACAAGATTTGGTCCGAGGCCAACAGGCCCATCTCTTTCTGTAGATTCTGGTAGTACGCATTGTCGAACTTAAATGGTGTGGTCGAATCCAGCATTGCGAAGGTTGATGGATGGTAGTTCAATGGACAGATCTGGCGCATCTGGCGCAAGAAGGTCAGATTCATCGGCGGATTGAATGCTAGCAGCTGCTTGAACCGATAGATTCGGCGAATGAATTTATCGCAGTGGGTAACTCCAATTGTGTGAGCACCTACAAAAATATAGATAAAGAACTTAAGAAATCTCTTGGGTGGAATTAAATTTTAGGTTATTGCATGATATTACTTCATTGTTTGAAATTTTAATTTCATATCAAGCAGGAGAATTTTCTGATTCAGTTCATTTGAGTCCAAAACGGCTGTTTCAATAGATTCAATGATTCCGAAAGTATTGAGAGAAAGAAAGTTACAATACAATTGGAAATCATAATTAGACTTTGAGCAGCATTTCAGAAGCCGACAAGCTTCGGGATTGTACTAGCAAAAATGAGACCATTTGACCCCGCTTAATGAACTGTATTATTGCTTGCAAAAAAAAAAATATTAATGCTATGAGTATATTTTAAAAAAAAAGTGTAAATCCTATGCTCCCATCATCCTTTGTAGAGCTCTTTTTCCACACATGTTTTGCTACACTTCAATTTTCTTAGTACTGAAAATGTAAAACCCTTTTCTAATTTCTTGAATAAGTGTGCTAATAGCCATTGCAAACTGTAGAAATTTGTGATAGTGAGTCACATTACTGCATTGCAAATAAAAGTAGCTTCCAAACAAACTGCTTTTGTGGCGGAGGCTTTTACTTTGGGTGAAAATGTATCGAGACCTCCTCTATAGACCATAGTGAAATAACACAATAAATTTGCTACTTTATTCATGTTTTTAGAAATAACTACTTTATGCATATTTTAAAAAATAATCACTAAAAATGTTGCTTTATTCTTATTTATGTTTTTATAAATAACTGCTCTATTTTTTTAAAAGAATAAAGGCTAAAAATATTCCTTCATTTATTCTTTTATAAATAAATTTAATTAAAATTATAAATCAACTAGACTTCCAACAAAAAGCTCGAGACCAATCACCAATTCCTTAACTAACTGCACTAGATACGGTAAGTGGATTGACATTTTCTAAAATTTTAAATTTTAAAACTAGGTGATTTTAAGAAATAAATTAGGAATTTGATCACATTTGTTGATAACTTAATCAAATTTAATAGTTTAAATTACTTTTTAGCTAATAAAATTTGATTAATTGATCATTAGATCGTTAATAAAATTGGATTAATTTAAATGAAGATAATTAAATCATTGGTATAAATTAGACTAATTTAATAATTTAAATTTAATAGTTTAATTAGATTAATTAAATTACTAAATCATTAATTTAATAAATCATTAATTTGATAATTTAAAATTAGTATAAATTACTTTTTAGTAAATAAAAATAGAGTTAAGAAAATTAGATTAATTAAATCATTAAAAATTCTTAACCTTACTGATTAAGATGAAGAACAGAAGCTAAGGGTGTGTTTGGTTTTTGAAAAATGTTCTTAAAATTATTTTCTTAATAGTCATTTTTTGAATAATAGTCATTTTTTGAATTTTTACCCGAAAAAAAATGTGAAAAAAGATGTTTTCTATAGAAAGCATTTTTTTTTCAAAAAAATTAATTTTTTAAGCTTTTTCGATAAACTAAACACGTCGTACGGGAGAGTTGATTAAAAAAATTAAGCAGAGACGTGCTGTTTTTAGCATAAGTTGTAAAAAAAATTAATGATGAAAACTTAATTTTGTAAATTGAAAGTTTAATTATTTTATATTTTTAGAAAAAGAATCGCTATGTTTTTTTAAAAAAAATTAAGATGTGGATATTTAAAAAAAAAAAAACTGCAACAGTCAAACAGCTGTGGCCCAGAAAGGCTCAACATATAGGTCCAAATTGGGATACAACTGGGTCCAGCTACGTACCCACTGATTTGGGCAAATAATCTGATTGTTTCACAGCTTGGCTGCCAACATGCTTTACTTCAAGAAAACAAAATTCTCAGTAGTGCTGTTCCTATTTTGACAGTGTGTTATCCTTTCTTTCTCATCGATGGTTATGACACAACGCATCACGAGAAAGTCTACTTTTCCACGGCTATTTGTCCCATGTACTGCGTCAGAAAACTAAATTTTCTAAAATATCGCTGATTTTCTAATATTATACACACACATATATATATATATATATATATATATATATATATATATATATATATATATATATATACTGAGAGAGAGAGAGAGTATAGAAGGGCACATTGGAAAATAAAGATCAACATAATTACACAAAGTACAAATGTCACCAATTAAAATAAAATTTAAATTGTTAGTGGTTTAACTCATTTTTACTTATCATATTATTATTTAAAAAATTACAATTAATTATTTTTGAATTTTATTCTATATTTTGACTATAAGGAACAGTAAAATAAACTTTTTTATAAACCACAAGGTGAAAAACATAGATTATAAGATGGTTGTATCGTATTGTAACTTGGAGAATGTATTATTTGTTGGAAAATAATTATTTTTCTTTTTGTAAAATAATATTTTAAATTGATTTAAATTTGAAATATTTAAATATATATATTTGTATACAAATTATAATTGTACTATTAATAAATAGAAAGTAAGGATTAGATAAATTCTGTGAGTCAAGACGTGCAGATACACTGTTCTAGAAGTAAAGATTGTCTCTCCACGTGCGAGACTCAGATAATCACTTTTTAAGATACAACGATTACTGTCCATCCCGTAGTACAATTTCAGGATAGCGCAGAGCGAATCCGTGGACTTTCAGAGGTTCAGCAAAAGGTAAAGCTTAATATAGAAAATATAGTAAAGTTTAGTGTAAAATATAGTATTGTATTGTAATGCCGAATTGTATGCGAAGACTTAACCAAATACACCCATATATATATATATATATATATATATATATATATATATATATATATATATATATATATATATATATATGGCTCTCTTGAAGCCCATCTTTAGGATCCAACGGCTAAATCTTGAGTTAGTCATTGGATCTTATCAAAGAGGCCTTGGGCAGTCCATTAGACACTTTTCAAGATAAGTCTTTTGGGTAGCCCGAGAAAACAAAAATAAAAATAACAAATAAAAAAAGAATCGGATCAAGATCATACGCGCCACTGTTCACCCGGCTCGTGCTCACGTGCGTGTCTTTAGGAGAAGTTTCTATTCTCACCTTCTCCTAAACAACCCACTTAAAAAATAGAAAGTAAATAAATAGCTACCACATGTGATAAATTTTTAATGTACACTAAACATCACAAGTGATATGCTAAAACTTTGGGCTCCCAAATAAAGCTATTAATTTTGGACTATCCAGAAAGCCAAAGGCTGAATTCAAGTTTTAAATCATCAAAACTTAAATAAAATCTAACATTATTTTGATATCTTATTTAACTGCTAGTTTTTACGCTAAAACAAAAATAAAACTATAGAGTAGTTAAATAAAATATTTTCAACCACAAATGAGAAAAATAAAATAAAATTTTACCCAAAAATAAAGTTATAATTTATATTCGCTAATTTTCTATGTTAGATTGTAATATTTAATTGGCATTAGTACTTTCACAAGAAATATTTGTACTGAGAGGAAAAAGAAAAAAACAACTTTCTCACTCCTCTTTTCTACATTCCTTTTCTTTTTGTTTCTGTTTCCTTGTGATGTGCAAGAGGATTCATGCTGAAGTAGCTCATTTTTGGTGCTTTACAGCTCCATTAGTAGTTGCTCCATTAAAACCAATAGTGATGTTTGAAGAAATTTGTACTTGACCGCACAATAAGATTTGGAATCAAAAGAGAAAAATAAATAAATAAAGTTGGAATTGAGTTGACAAATTAATCAAATTACCTACCAAATATTGACATTTGATGAAAATTATTACTAACCTGAGAGCGCGATCATGTCGGTTTGCGTGAGCCCGTTCGCGGCGAACACCGCATTGAGCTGATCCAAGTTATTTCCTGGGCCAGGAAGATTGTGTTTGACGTTGGCTTTCGATGTTACCCGACCATCCAATCTCCCGAGCTCAACCTGATAATACGGGCCACCCGTCTGTGAAAAAAAAAAAAAAAATCAATAAAAAATTTAGTTCTTTCTAAATTTAATCTCCTTAAATTCAAACAAGTAACTTATAATTGTTAATTTGGGCTTTAAAGCACTGGAAACATATCTATTGTGGACCAAAATGAAGGATCCTTAATTACTAATTGGTCCCAATGGAAACGATCATGTCTCAACCAACATATACAGTGGGCGCACTACACTTCCTTGTTATTAGATAGAAATTTAATTAACCTCAGAATCACATGGTTTGTCCCAGAAGTTGTACTATTTTTACAATAACGACAATTTATATGCTCCCATGTACACATTAGATAAAAAGGTTATCATCTAGCTATTTATGACCCTTGAAAGAAAAATTATTTTATGGCGTTGAGGGCTGGCAATACGAAAGAATTAAAACAAGCTGTAGAGAAAGTATGTATAGTTTTCAATAATATAACAAAAGTAATATCTTAATGGAATCACTATGATCAGAAACAAATAATATATTTTATCATAATATTTTTTACATGTCACCTTTGTAATTCGGGACGGATGCTTGGAGATATAAAGCTGATGGCATATTGCATTATATCTTGAAGAGAAATGCAAGCTTAATTATGCATTATTTTATTTTTTTTAAAGAATACTAAATATAACTTACATTATTTGTGATCTAGATCACAAACGAACTTTGATATTGGAAGTGTCGACCCTATTATGACTTATAATTAATAAATGATTCATGTTGATTTATCTATGTTATCTATTAACATGCACATAAAATGATTGGTAAAAATGTCTTCAATTTACTTCAACTATCATCCGCGTCTAAAAATTTTGATTTTACGTATCTAATTTTTAATTTGATTCAATTAATGACTCTTAAATTTTTAAATTTAAATATATCGTCTATCATTATACATTTAATTAATATATTTTATATAATTTATGTAACTATAAATTTATTAAAATAAGTATTTAATTTAAATTTTATATCCAAATAATCTTCAAATAAAATAAATCAAATAAATTAAAAATTGGATATTATAATTAAAATTTTAAATATTTATATAGTCGAATCAAAATAATATATAATTCTAGCCAGTTTTATATATATTTTTTTTAGATAAAATGATTATGAATACAACATTACTAGTATTCTCTCCACGGACCACGGTTTCTCACATAAATATTAACC
Organism: Tillandsia fasciculata; assembly: GCA_029168755.2. Taxonomy (NCBI): domain Eukaryota; kingdom Viridiplantae; phylum Streptophyta; class Magnoliopsida; order Poales; family Bromeliaceae; genus Tillandsia; species Tillandsia fasciculata. The sequence continues at coordinate 79,380 of JAQOTM010000097.1, read as the reverse complement.
CATTGAGCCAGGGAGTCAATCTTGGAGATTCCCTCATTCTTAGGTTGTCGTACATGCAACCCATTCTAAATAAAAAAAAATAAAATAAAATAAAATTTTATTATGTACAATGATAAGATGAATTATAACAAATTACTGATTTTCTTAAATTTCACAATCTATCTTTTTACAAACTGACGTAAACTGTTCGTAGGTACAGCATTAATTGGCGAAAAAAATCTGATAGAAATCTATTGAGTGTTTAAATTTATCCGTAAAAAATTAATTCTGAATGTTTAATAGATGGAATGGTACGTAGTTTAGAATTTAAAGAAAAATGTTCAGTAACTATTTAAAAAGAAAATAACTGAAAATTTTAACCGAAAAAAATGTAGAAATAAGTAGTGGTAGGGAATTACCACGGAGACGACATCTCTAGCTGCAATGGCTAAAATATCAGCACAAGACACCTTGTTGGTACATTGCAGATCACCATCGACGGCTGCCTTCGCCCAGTTTATTGTGTCCACCGCCTCTGGCGATAGCGTCAGGTCTGCTCCGCTGTGGTTCTCGTCGTCACCGTTCGCTGCCACGAGCAGCACCGAACCATCACAACCCTGCCACAATGGTAAAATACATATCAATAATTTTAAAGAACAATTGTCGCGCTCGGCTTCTCAAATAATTTTATAGAAGCATTTAAAACGTACCAAAATAGACACTAGTACAACGTTGTAGAATGATTTTAAGACAAAACCAGTTGGTCCTTTTTTTTTTTTTGAAAAAGATAAATAAATAGATACCATTTTGCAGAAACTTCAACAATAGCTAATGAATTCTATTTTTCTTTTTGGAAATGGAGGGTGCACACCCGAACGAAGCAGTCGTGGAAAAAGAGGCGGAGGGTGCCTGGGGCGGCCGCGAAATTCTGCTGCAGCTTCTGCACGACGGCGGTGTGGACGAGAGACTCAACATTGGGGCATATGCTGGCATAGTAATTCTGGCTCAGCTGAGCTGCTGCTGTAGGTGGCGATGAGAAAATGAGGGAAAGAAGGGATGAGAAAAGAAGGAAATTGGAACTCTCCATTGTTTGGTTCGAATGCTAAAAGAGAGGAGACATATGTGTGTATATATATTCAGTAAAGTGAGGAGAGGACTAAATGTGGGGTTAGTTATTGCATACACCTGGTGCACAGTGCACGGGCACCCTAAGACCCAAGTAATGTTTTACTTACTAACTACTTCATTTATTATTATTATTATTTTTCGATCTTATAAAATCGTATCTATATCATCCTGATATACCTTAATTTCATTGCATTACATGACACAAATAGATCCAACCAGTACATGCAATAATTTGTATAGAAGTTTTGTTGGGGGACAATAAAAATAAGTAGCCGTGGAGTTGTTCTACACTATCCGTAAAGCTTTTATTATAATAATAAAATTAATAAAATAAGGGATAGAGTGAGAGAGGGAAGAGTTTGTTTCGACGAATATTGATCACAACCTGGATGAATAATTAAGAGCACCTGGATGAATAATTAAGAGCATGTAAAAGGAATTGGATGTTTCTTTAATTGAATATCTCGACTAGTGTCGTGTTGCTGGATACACCATGGTCGTATGCTAATGTTCCGTAATGTGTATACTATGTCACGGAGCATTTCATGCCGTAAACAACAAAATATGTGTGCGTGATATATATATATATATATATATATATATATATATATATATATATATATATAGAGAGAGAGAGAGAGAGAGAGAGAGAGAGAGAGAGAGAGAGAGAGAGAGTGTGTGTGTGTGTGTGTGTTTAGTGGTTCAGGTCTTCGTGCAGTTTTTTTCGTGAATCTATATTGTAAAACATCTATTATTGGTATATCGGGCCCACAGTGCATCAAAGGGATGCCACAGATGGACCCAGTGAGGTATTTAGAGCTAGTTTGGCCTTCGGCTACTTTTGCCGAATTTTAGAGAGGGTTTTGGGGCAAACGGAGGTTGGATTTGGATTCTGCGCGAAAAAACGTTTGAAAACGGCTATTTGCTTATTCATTTCTGAGTCCGGATGCGCAAAAACGGACTCCCGAAAGTTTTCTGCGAATTTTGGTGCATGGGAGAGACCATGGACCGCCAGAGGGACACGTGGCGGCCCGTCATTGGCGGGATCACAACGCGCGTGTCACGCCCCGGAGGTCTAAGGATAAGCGGAAAAGCATATATATATTTTTCTTGTAAATGATTAAACGACCTCGCCTACCGGTGCGTGTCAGACCCGCCACATATACAAATTCACTCTGAAAACGGGCAGAGTCTCCTTTGTATATACACGGCGTCACATTTACAATAACTTCTTTAACCACACAGTCACAGTGAAAATAACAAGAGAGAGTAATTGTAGTGACCCGACCCTTAAGGGTATTTTTGAACTCACATGTAATTGCTTAGCCCTTAAGCGAAATAAAATTGTTTAAATTCGAAAAGTCGGCCGGGTGGGGTGCGTGTATTTTTCTGCGATAGAGCGCGGAAAATGATGACCGACGGCGCGATCGGATTTGAAATCCGATGTCGGGATCTCCCGAAACGGGACCCTAAGTGATACGGTAATTAGTCACGCATCGGAATCCGTGCAAAATATCTTGCACCCGTTAGAGATAAGGTGGGTTATCTCGTAGGGGATAATTAATTAATTAATTATCCGATAAGGGGAGTTTGGATTCTCTTACGAGCGAATTAAAGGATTTAAATTGGTGGGATTTTATCTCGTGGATTGGATAAGAGATAAAATCCTGATATTTAAATTGGGAATTTATTTCCCCAAGATTATTTAATAAAAGTGATTAAATAATCGGTAATCAGGATTTAAATTTGGGAATTTATTTCCCCAAGATTATTTAATGAAGGGGATTAAATAATCGGTGACCGGGATTTAAAAATTAGAAATTTAAATAATCGATAATTTAAATCCAATTGGGAATTGATTTCCCGTGATTATTTAATTAAGTAAATTAAATAATCGGTGGCCAGGATTTTAAAGGGTGGGATTTTATCTCGTGGATTGGATAAGAGATAAAATCCGGATATTTGCGGGTTTTCCTTTTTACGTACCGTATGAAATAAAAAGAAAAAAAAAAGAAAATAATAATAATAATAAAATAAATGATTAAATAAAAGGGGATATTTAAACAATCCCCGTTATCCGTAGAAAAGAAAAGAAATTAAAAACCCTAACCGGTGAGGAGAGAAAGAAAAGGGAAAAAGGAAAAAGGCGAGACCCTAACCGGAGGAGAAAAGAGGAAAAGAAGGAGGAAGCGGAGGAACCCGTGTCACGCCCCGGGGGTTTTTACGCGCGATGGGTAGCCACCGATGCTCCCGAAATTTTACATATATTTTTTTTTTGAAACCAATCTCCCCCGGTGCGTGCCCAGACCCGCCGCATATACAAATTCACTCCGCAAACGGGCAGAGTCTCCTTTGTATATGCACGGCGTCCTGAGTACAAAGTTCGCATAGACATGCCTTTAACCACACTAGACCGATTGCCAATCACATACAACCATTTTCAACAACATACAATTAATTTCCACAAGTAATAAAGAGGCCGACCATTTTTGAAAGGATAAAATCACAGGGTTTTGAATACGATGCCCACTCGACATCAGGTTTTATAAAACTATTTTCGAAACCACATAAATCCACAGAATTTGAAATCGGTGCCCACCCGACACCAGGTTTAATAAAACTAATTTCGAAATCACATAAATCCACAGAATTTGAAAACGGTGCCCACACGGCACCCATATTTTTAAAACAGTTTTCACAACAGTTTTCTTGTTCCTTGTTTGTAGTTTGAAAGCGGCCAAACCAAAAAAATAAGAACAAATCACACATCCAAAAGAGCTATCGAATAGCCCAACATCCACATCGATCCCACGGGGGTATCGCGATCCACAACTAGCTACAATGCGTAATGAAATGAACAAAGAAGGGAGAGTAAACCGTATCAGTAGCCTCTAAGGGCCAGAAGATCGCTCACGCGGCCTCACCAACGCCCCAGCACCCACCCCTGGACGGACTAAACAAACCTGTCACAGAGTGGGAAGTCAGTGACCGGAAATAACAATAAAGGCAATAATGCTAAAGCAAGGCAAATCACGGTAAAAAAAACCAGAGCACTCAACAATGAGGAACCCTATGCAAACCAAGCAATGAAGAACCTTATGCATACCAAACAATAAAGAACCTTGTGCAAACCGAACAACGACGAACCCTGTGCATACCAAACCGGGCACCTCCCCCGGCAACCACACCGAGCACCTGCCTCGGAAACCCCTGCCGAGCACCTGCCTCGGCCGCCGAGCACCTGCCTCGGCATCACCGCTCACACCCCCCACCTATGAGGGCCCCCTTTCCTAACGTCACCGTCACGTGGGGTACACGGGTCAACGTACCACTTTTCCGGAAAAGCACACCCTTGCGGTGGCCAAACCGCCGGTGTGCGTGTAGCAATCTCGAGCCTTGACCGAGCACCAACCTCGGCCAACCAGACCGAGCACCAACCTCGGTAAACCAGACCGAGCACCTGCCTCGGCTGTCTCCCAGAACATGCTGTATCGTCGGGCACAGCGACCCTCAGTCGTCATAAACATAGCGATAATAAAACATGAGCATAAACGGGGTTAGCAATATTTCAACACGTCAAACCTTTGCTCTTACCGATTGCTCTCGTTTCCCGACTCAAGAACTGTCGGGAGATGAACCCACCTTTCGATGTCCGTCTGGTCATACCGATCACCGTCCCCCTCGCTAGTACGCTCCAAACAACCCCACTGTTGTTCGGAGGGGCGAACTGCCTATCCAGTCTTCCACCGCGGCGTTCATTGAACTCGGAGGTCCACGTCACCCCTCACAAAACATAAATGACAATAACGGAAACATACACAAAGATGTTCTAAGGGGTACCCACCTGGAATGAAGATAACTGACCGCGCCCGCGACTCTCCTAAGCAGATCAGAACTCCTCGCGGCCTACTAAAATATCCAAGAGCACAAATTAACACCTTGCCGTAATCAGGTAAAATCAGTGGTCCCGACCACTGTAACAATAAACCCACAAAACCGAAAACTCAGATCAAACCGGTAACGTCAAAGGCTAACAATAACCGGATCGCGACTATTTCATCGCGAACTCCATCGGAACCAAAACCGCTAGCCGAAAACCGACAAAACCCAATTCTCAACCGGTAGCCAACTCGGGACGTCAATGGTTAAACCAAGAGGACCCTGACGGCGAAAATGATGAGAAAAAGGCCCGACGGCGCGACCCCGACGATTTCGTCGAGGCGCGGAGCGTCGGCGAAACTAGCGCCCAACATGGCGAAACGGTGACCAAAAAGATCCCAAGTGGCCATGCCAAGGAAACCGCGGAAATGGTGATCCCAACGGCGAAAACGGCGCTCAAAACGGTGGAAGAACGGGCCAAAACGGAGCTACCGAACTTCCGGCTGACGGACGGTGCACGGAGCAGCGCGTGGACCGGGTTTACAGCGTCGGCGGCTGCGCGGCATGCGCCGGGTGCACGCAGGAAGCGTGCACCGCGCATCCTGGGCCGGGCCGGTGCACGACACGAGCGCGCACCGGGCTCACGGCCGCAGGGGCCTGCGGCGCGCACCGGGTGCACGCTGTACTGTGCACCGCGCCTGAGCGGGCCGGGCCGGCGCACGAAAGCGTGCGCCGGGTCTGCGGCTTTGGCTGCCGATGCGTGCACCGGGTGCACGCCTGGAGCGTGCACCGCGCACAGTGTGCAGCCCGGCGCACGGTTTCGTGCGCCGGGTCTGCGCCTCCGGGGCTGCGGGGCGTGCACCGGGTGCACGCCGGGGTCTGTGGACCGCGGCGGAGGCATCCGTACCGCGATGAACAGTAATGCCCTTTCTTCTCCGTTTTCGCTCCCGTTTCGCGATTTCTTCTCCGTTTTCGCTCCCGAGCGACTCCGGCGACGACCCCGCGAACATGGTAACGGCGGCGGCGGCCTCCCGTTTAACAACGGCGGCGGCGGCCTCCCGTTCAACAACATGCCTCGCACGCGACACGACAAGAAAGAAAACCTCGTACCGAAAAACCGTAAAGACCCGAACCGCTCACCTCGTTTTCGCCTGTAAGGGAGGATCGTCCCGCTCTCGTTCGCCGGGTTCCGCAAGACGTGCGATCGTCCTTCCTTTTCCCCGTCTCGTCGCCTCGGTTCCTCACGCCGTTTCTTGAAAAGAGGAAAAAGGGGTTTAGGGTTTTTCCCCGCACCCACGATCGGAAATAAAAGATACGAAGAGGATTTTAAAATTAAACTCTAGTCAACAAACCTAGCCCTTCTGAAATAGAACGAGGGGTCCAGATCGCCTCAGAAAACGTGCCGATCGCCGGCACGCATTCCGATGCACCCAAGTTGATAGAAAACTTCAAAAATTATTTCTGGGAGATCCCGGGGTCGGAATTCAGATCCGATCGCGCCACCGTTCATCGTTTTGCGAGCTCTACTACCTAAAAAAATACTCGCAAACCCTGACGGTCGGCCCAGAAATTCTCGAACTTCCATCCCCCCCCTAACAACTAAAACGATTCAGTTAGGACCAAAACGAAAAACCGGACGGTCGAGGTATTACTAAAATAATTAAAATAACCTAAAACATAAATAACGTGAAAAAGTCTGATCACAGAAGGGTCCCGTTCGATCACATCGAAAAGCGTGCTGGCCACTTATCACGAATTCTGGTGCACAACTCAAAGGCAAACGCTTTGACCCCCATTCCGGGAGGTCCGTAAATCGGAATCCGAATCCGATCGCTTTGCCGTTCTCCGTTTTTCGAGCTCAAACGCAGAAAAATACTAGCGGTCCAGGCCAGTCCATTGCAGAAAACACAGTGAAAAGCTTCCCTAACAACTCCGTCACAAAAAGAAGGGTATTCGAAGTCATTGGAATGCCCGGACTCTACATCTCTCACCTCTTAAAACAAGTTTCGTCCTCGAAACTTAACCCGAGTCCGCAACGGGTAAAACTGGGTAGCACCCCTTCATCCTTGCCTCCAGTTCCCACGTCGCTTCGCGTTCTTCCTGGTGGCTCCACAGCAACTTGGCATAGGGGATCGTCCGGCTGCGCAACCCTTTTTGTCCTCTCATGCTAAGATTCGCACCGGTGTCTCACCGAAGCTCAGGTCCTCTCCAAGTTCAACAGCAGTAGTCTTCCATCATTCGAATCAAGTACACAGGGTCGAAGCATATCTTCGAGAATCCGGATCGCTCGCTCGGACTGTCCGTCGGTCTAGGGATGAAACGCCGTGCTGAAGTGTGGTATAGTCTCTGGAGTTCAAAGTAGACTTTGCCAAAGGTTCGACACGAGCCGGGTGTCTCTAGTCCACGTCGTATGGATGGGTGGGGAAAAGAGCCGACTTCATCAGTCGATCCATTGTGACTCAAACCGCATCGTGTCCTTGAACATCTTCGTGTCTCCCGAATGCGCCACATAGGGGGCGCAGTGCGCCCATGACAGTATCTCTTCCTTCAACTCTGGCAACTCGGGCACGCAATTCCGCCCTCGTAAACTAAACCATGCCCGGCACCACGTCGCATTCCTGTTTCCCGACTTGGAGTTCCCCGTCACGACGCCATCGGTCCGCAGGCCACCTCTGCCGGCGCTGAGCAATCAGCAACAAAGGTCTCGCGATGCGTCGAGGTACCCCAGTCATACCTCCCAACCCACACCGAAGAGCCCCTAAAAGTCCAACATAACTAACCCGACAATAAGGGAAAGACCACACTAACACCCTCACGAGGCTCCAAGAGGTGCCAGCTAAACCGACTGGGTTACTAACTACCAGAAAAATCTCCCTTGAGAGCAATGAACTCACCCGTCACCCACACGGACCGCACCCACCCGTCACCAACACGGGCCACTTCCACCCGTCACCAACACGAGTCACAAGCTCGGAGCATAGCCACCGTCGCGGATTACCCGCTCCGACGGTCCGTCTGATCGGGGCGACGGTCAAACTAAATTTAGGCTTCAGCTCTAAGGCCTACCACAAGGTCTACCCCACAGAAAGGGCTCGTACAGGGCATCCTAGCCGAAGTGACCAGTGCAGTCGACAGATCCCCATGACCCCCACCTGCCTTTCAAGATCATCGACCCAAAATGCTCACAACTAAGCCTCATGATTATGCCTTGGTCACGGGAAGCTGGCGACAAAACTCACAAGGTCAGGTCCTACCTCCGTCCCGGCACCGACGGGGTGTGACACTCTGATAAACCACTAACGCTCGGTCCCAATCCGTTGCCCCTCCAAGCACCGGGCATCGAATCAAGCGGTAAAACTCCAAACCAAACAGCGATACCCCCACCAGGGAACTTCTGAGCTCAAAGCCCACTAAAACAGAGGCCTCCGGGTACAATCGACTACCCATCCGAGACTTAACGGGTCGAAAAGAAAACATGCAACGAAAACAGCGAGAAAGACCTGTCCAAAAAGGCTGCCTAGGTTTTCCAAGCGCACTCGAGGGAACACGCGCTCACCCACCCGCAGGACAACCTAAACGACCCTCACAACTCCCTTAAAAGAGCTACTGGCAACACCCAGCGTCGAAAGCTAAACCCCCAGATAGTCGCCGCTAACACGCACCTGTGCGAAGCGAGACCCGGTCTCTCTAACCAAAATTGAGCCCAAAAGGACGAGATCTACTAGCCCTGGGGGTCTCCTTTTTCAATCCAAAGGAGCACCCCAAGACCCCCATCGCAACGATCTCTACAACCATCGCAATGACTTCAGTAAAAAGCCGAACTATGGGTAACAACCGTAGGGGAAGAGTCCTCGTTCCCACCCCTACCTTGTCCAAGATGCAAAACGAATCGGCCGACTAGCCGCTGTAGCCTAACACCCGAAGACCCAGGAGGCACAAGTTTAGACCGAAGGCTATCCAGTTACTCACGACCGACAAAACGGCCGACACACTATCAAACATCGGTGGGTTACACTACCACCCGCCACCAACACTAACGATGGCCAGGACGTCGGCGGAGGAAATGGGGTTCGGGAAAACGAAAGTCGGCGCTACGATCTGCGGTACTAACAGCCGCAGCAAGTGTATGAACGCCGTCAGCAGACCCACCGTGTCCTGTACTGGTTGCCTAATCTGCTGAGTCATAGCAAACATCAAGGCCCCGGTGGCAGCCGGCCCCGACCCCGACCTCCAAATCAACTCGACTACACTAGCACAACACCCGAGTTAAACCGAAAAAGAAAAACAAAACAAAAATTGACAATCCCGCACTCTCGCATCTCTACGCATCTATACCCTGATCATTTCATTGGTTAGTAGCTAGTGATGATGTACCCCGTGGATGTTGGACAGCGTCTACTGTGGTTAAAGTTGTTTTTCTCTGATACCATCTTAATCTGTCACGCCCCGGGGGTTTTTACGCGCGGATGGGTAGCCACCGATGCTCCCGAAATTTTACATATATTTTTTTTTTGAAACCAATCTCCCCCGGTGCGTGCCCAGACCCGCCGCATATACAAATTCACTCCGCAAACGGGCAGAGTCTCCTTTGTATATGCACGGCGTCCTGAGTACAAAGTTCGCATAGACATGCCTTTAACCACACTAGACCGATTGCCAATCACATACAACCATTTTCAACAACATACAATTAATTTCCACAAGTAATAAAGAGGCCGACCATTTTTGAAAGGATAAAATCACAGGGTTTTGAATACGATGCCCACTCGACATCAGGTTTTATAAAACTATTTTCGAAACCACATAAATCCACAGAATTTGAAATCGGTGCCCACCCGACACCAGGTTTAATAAAACTAATTTCGAAATCACATAAATCCACAGAATTTGAAAACGGTGCCCACACGGCACCCATATTTTTAAAACAGTTTTCACAACAGTTTTCTTGTTCCTTGTTTGTAGTTTGAAAGCGGCCAAACCAAAAAAATAAGAACAAATCACACATCCAAAAGAGCTATCGAATAGCCCAACATCCACATCGATCCCACGGGGGTATCGCGATCCACAACTAGCTACAATGCGTAATGAAATGAACAAAGAAGGGAGAGTAAACCGTATCAGTAGCCTCTAAGGGCCAGAAGATCGCTCACGCGGCCTCACCAACGCCCCAGCACCCACCCCTGGACGGACTAAACAAACCTGTCACAGAGTGGGAAGTCAGTGACCGGAAATAACAATAAAGGCAATAATGCTAAAGCAAGGCAAATCACGGTAAAAAAAACCAGAGCACTCAACAATGAGGAACCCTATGCAAACCAAGCAATGAAGAACCTTATGCATACCAAACAATAAAGAACCTTGTGCAAACCGAACAACGACGAACCCTGTGCATACCAAACCGGGCACCTCCCCCGGCAACCACACCGAGCACCTGCCTCGGAAACCCCTGCCGAGCACCTGCCTCGGCCGCCGAGCACCTGCCTCGGCATCACCGCTCACACCCCCCACCTATGAGGGCCCCCTTTCCTAACGTCACCGTCACGTGGGGTACACGGGTCAACGTACCACTTTTCCGGAAAAGCACACCCTTGCGGTGGCCAAACCGCCGGTGTGCGTGTAGCAATCTCGAGCCTTGACCGAGCACCAACCTCGGCCAACCAGACCGAGCACCAACCTCGGTAAACCAGACCGAGCACCTGCCTCGGCTGTCTCCCAGAACATGCTGTATCGTCGGGCACAGCGACCCTCAGTCGTCATAAACATAGCGATAATAAAACATGAGCATAAACGGGGTTAGCAATATTTCAACACGTCAAACCTTTGCTCTTACCGATTGCTCTCGTTTCCCGACTCAAGAACTGTCGGGAGATGAACCCACCTTTCGATGTCCGTCTGGTCATACCGATCACCGTCCCCCTCGCTAGTACGCTCCAAACAACCCCACTGTTGTTCGGAGGGGCGAACTGCCTATCCAGTCTTCCACCGCGGCGTTCATTGAACTCGGAGGTCCACGTCACCCCTCACAAAACATAAATGACAATAACGGAAACATACACAAAGATGTTCTAAGGGGTACCCACCTGGAATGAAGATAACTGACCGCGCCCGCGACTCTCCTAAGCAGATCAGAACTCCTCGCGGCCTACTAAAATATCCAAGAGCACAAATTAACACCTTGCCGTAATCAGGTAAAATCAGTGGTCCCGACCACTGTAACAATAAACCCACAAAACCGAAAACTCAGATCAAACCGGTAACGTCAAAGGCTAACAATAACCGGATCGCGACTATTTCATCGCGAACTCCATCGGAACCAAAACCGCTAGCCGAAAACCGACAAAACCCAATTCTCAACCGGTAGCCAACTCGGGACGTCAATGGTTAAACCAAGAGGACCCTGACGGCGAAAATGATGAGAAAAAGGCCCGACGGCGCGACCCCGACGATTTCGTCGAGGCGCGGAGCGTCGGCGAAACTAGCGCCCAACATGGCGAAACGGTGACCAAAAAGATCCCAAGTGGCCATGCCAAGGAAACCGCGGAAATGGTGATCCCAACGGCGAAAACGGCGCTCAAAACGGTGGAAGAACGGGCCAAAACGGAGCTACCGAACTTCCGGCTGACGGACGGTGCACGGAGCAGCGCGTGGACCGGGTTTACAGCGTCGGCGGCTGCGCGGCATGCGCCGGGTGCACGCAGGAAGCGTGCACCGCGCATCCTGGGCCGGGCCGGTGCACGACACGAGCGCGCACCGGGCTCACGGCCGCAGGGGCCTGCGGCGCGCACCGGGTGCACGCTGTACTGCGCACCGCGCCTGAGCGGGCCGGGCCGGCGCACGAAAGCGTGCGCCGGGTCTGCGGCTTTGGCTGCCGATGCGTGCACCGGGTGCACGCCTGGAGCGTGCACCGCGCACAGTGTGCAGCCCGGCGCACGGTTTCGTGCGCCGGGTCTGCGCCTCCGGGGCTGCGGGGCGTGCACCGGGTGCACGCCGGGGTCTGTGGACCGCGGTGGAGGCATCCGTACCGCGATGAACAGTAATGCCCTTTCTTCTCCGTTTTCGCTCCCGTTTCGCGATTTCTTCTCCGTTTTCGCTCCCGAGCGACTCCGGCGACGACCCCGCGAACATGGTAACGGCGGCGGCGGCCTCCCGTTTAACAACGGCGGCGGCGGCCTCCCGTTCAACAACATGCCTCGCACGCGACACGACAAGAAAGAAAACCTCGTACCAAAAAACCGTAAAGACCCGAACCGCTCACCTCGTTTTCGCCTGTAAGGGAGGATCGTCCCGCTCTCGTTCGCCGGGTTCCGCAAGACGTGCGATCGTCCTTCCTTTTCCCCGTCTCGTCGCCTCGGTTCCTCACGCCGTTTCTTGAAAAGAGGAAAAAGGGGTTTAGGGTTTTTCCCCGCACCCACGATCGGAAATAAAAGATACGAAGAGGATTTTAAAATTAAACTCTAGTCAACAAACCTAGCCCTTCTGAAATAGAACGAGGGGTCCAGATCGCCTCAGAAAACGTGCCGATCGCCGGCACGCATTCCGATGCACCCAAGTTGATAGAAAACTTCAAAAATTATTTCTGGGAGATCCCGGGGTCGGAATTCAGATCCGATCGCGCCACCGTTCATCGTTTTGCGAGCTCTACTACCTAAAAAAAATACTCGCAAACCCTGACGGTCGGCCCAGAAATTCTCGAACTTCCATCCCCCCCCTAACAACTAAAACGATTCAGTTAGGACCAAAACGAAAAACCGGACGGTCGAGGTATTACTAAAATAATTAAAATAACCTAAAACATAAATAACGTGAAAAAGTCTGATCACAGAAGGGTCCCGTTCGATCACATCGAAAAGCGTGCTGGCCACTTATCACGAATTCTGGTGCACAACTCAAAGGCAAACGCTTTGACCCCCATTCCGGGAGGTCCGTAAATCGGAATCCGAATCCGATCGCTTTGTCGTTCTCCGTTTTTCGAGCTCAAACGCAGAAAAATACTAGCGGTCCAGGCCAGTCCATTGCAGAAAACACAGTGAAAAGCTTCCCTAACAACTCCGTCACAAAAAGAAGGGTATTCGAAGTCATTGGAATGCCCGGACTCTACAACCCGATCGCCCCGATTCACGTGCCGGAGATCGGAGAACGAGACGTCATCGTCTACGGGGAGCGGATCCGGGTCTCCAACGCCAAAAGGAAACAAGATCGGTTCTTTAATTCCGGTAGATTGAGGTTAGTGGTCGTTAATCTTTTTGTAGAATTAATCGGGGTTTTTCCGTGTTCTTGTAAGGTTATTTTAATCGGAACATCGTTCACGGATTTTCGTCGGGTTTTGATCCGCGTCTTTCTTGTTCTTGATTGGGGGTGTTCGGTGTTTTTGTATCGATGTTAGTCGACGGTTTTTAATCGGTTTCTTTTTGGCGGACCTCCGATCGACGTTTTGGTTGTTCGTCGGTCGTCGGTTTAGCCATTAGATTTACCGGGAATTTTTCGGGAATTTTTCGGGCGACTTCGTCGGAACATAGTGGGTTAACGGGAGGCCGCCGCCGCCGTTGTTAGACGGGAGGCCGCCGCCGTCGTTACCATGGTCACGGGGTCGTCGCCGGGATCGCACGGGAGCGAAAACGGAGAAGAAATCGCGAATCGGGAGCGAAAAAGGCGCGAAAACGGCGAAATTAGGGTTTACTGTAGCAATCCGTACAGCGCGGTCCACGGGCCGGGGCGTGCACCCGGTGCACGCCCCGCGGCGAGGAATCCACAGGCCCGGTGCACACAGCCGTGCACCGGCCTGCGCGGTGCACGCGCTAGGCGTGCACCCGGCGCATGCCTTCGCACCCGAATTCCTGAACCCGGTGCACGCCTTGAGCGTGCACCGGCCCGGCCCAAACCGCCCGGTGCACGCTCCCTGCGTGCACCCGGCGCATGCCGCCGCCTCCACTGAACAGTAAACCCGGTCCACGGTTGCCCCGTGCACCAACCGACAGCCCGGAATTCTTTTGCTCCGTTTTTGTCCGTTTTTCCACCGTTTTGAGCGCGGTTTTCGCCGTTGGGATCGTTATTTCCGTGGCTTTCATGTCATGGCCGCCTTGGACCTTCTTGGTCACTTTTTTATTTTGTTGGGTGTCATTTTCGCCGACGCTCCGCGCCTCGACGAAATTGTCGGGGGCGCGCCGTCGGGTCTTTCTCTCATCTTTTCGTCGTCAGGGCTTCTCGGCTGGACCGTTGACGCCCTGAGTTGGCTACTGGTTGAGAGATTGGGTTTTGTTAGATTTCCGTTAGTGGTTTTGGGTTCCGGTTTTCGGCGAACCGGACCGTGTTGGACTTTTCCGTCAAAAGGAGTAAATTGGGTCTCTTGTTTTGGGATGTTAGTACACGTTTGTGACTATAATTATCCTTGCGGACTTTCTTTAGGTCCAGGGGTGCAGCGGGAGAGCGCGAAGGATACAGGTGTTCCGATTGCTCTCCAACAAGGTGGGTACGGTTGCTATAAGTGCAACAAGTGCAGTAAGTGCATCTATCATCATTAAAATTGCTCTCAATTTACCTAACAAAGTAGATGGACAGTTTAACCTTTCGCATAATTATATTTTATCTAACAATTGAAGCGGCTGCGGTCGCGGTGCTCACTACACGCCGATCTCGGCAAATCCGGTTTCGGATGCTGCACGTACACAGGCGGATTGGCCTCCGCATGGGTGTACTTTTCCGGAAGAGTGGTCTTTTTGACCCGTGTGCCTCACAAAGGGGTGGGAGCCGTGAGGACCTCTTCGCGCCAGCTGGTACAGCACGCCAGCACCGCGAAAAGGGGGTAAAAGCATCAAAAAGGTGATTGTGCACGAGGGGAGACTTTAGTCTCTCCGACAGGTACTCTGGGGTTGGTGCCCAACTTAATAAATAAATTTGGGGTCGGTGCCCAACTTAACTGATAAATCTGGGGTTGGTGCCCAATTTAAAATATGCACAGGGGTTTAACGAAAGGTTTCGGTGTACTCGGGTTATTCGGTTCGTTTTTCCTTCTTTGATATTATAGACATCTACTTTGTTTGTCACTGACTTTACCCACTCCGTGACAGGTATTCCTAGGTGCGTTAGCCGGGATGGCGGTGAGACTGCGTCGCGAGGACCGTAGTCAGGACTCTTGGTTTTTATCTCATTTTCCTTTACGATTTAAGTAGTTAATTTGCTTGTGGATTACTTTAGTTGTGGACATGTATTAGTTAGCTCTGTGGATGAGATGTACCCTTATGCTTTTGATACTTTTAGTGGTGTTTTCTTACGCGGCATGTTTTCATGATAAACTAATTGATTGCGAAAATGTTTTCTCAAAACGAAGTGCCGTGTGGGCACGGATTTTACAAACGCTGGGTTTTATCCTTTCCAAACGTTGACGCCGCTTTATAAACTGGTTTTGCATGGTGATGTATGTCTACTATATGGTTGATGGTTGATGTTGATGTGGTTGGTTGAAATTCGATGTTATAATTGAATTGCATGTTGTAAATGAGACGCCGTGCATATACAAAGGAGACTCCGTCCGTTGGCGGAGAGAATTTGTGTATGTGGCGGTCTGGCACGCACCGGGGATGAGGTTTATATCACCTTATTAAGAAAAAAAAAAAAATAGACACGCAATTTTTCGCTTTAATTGACTCAAAAACCCCCGGGGGCGTGACAGATTAAATGGTATCAGAGAAAAACAACCATAACCATAGTAGACGTGATCCACATCCACAGTGTAAGGTGCCACAAGCAAATTGGACATGAGATAACCAAGGTGTAGGTGCGGTAGTACGTGAGAGTACGGGGAAAAAGGGGATTTAATGTAGGTGTGTTCGTAAGTTTAGGTGCTAGGGTGATAACCTTAGGGCTAACTTGGTTTCTTTGTTTGCACGGTTAATGGCCCGAAGCCGCTCTTCAATCGATGGTGCAGAAGAGGATACGACGGTTCCGGCAACAGTGGAGAATCGGCTACTCCAACAACGGATTACGCGACATGGCATAGCGCTCTCCCCTTTTTGTTAGGAAAGACGAACCCTACCAGGCTCGCCTTCCCAAAGGTGGTCCACATAGCGACACTAATCGGGTAATACCGACGGTGGGTCTACCCGCTTACCGAGAAGTGATCAATAGGACCACTATGGTGGGGCGGGAACTGGCCGTTCCACGCACCCGGCAGAAGGATCATGAGTCTGCCGGGGCCGAAACGACCCCAGCCATAACCCGGGAACGACTTTCCCGACGGGGGCCGACCACCCCAATATCCGAAGACACCGCAAGGAACCTGGAAACACATCAGACAGAGGACTCGGAGTACGACATGGACAAGAAATGACCCCAGCACTTCTCAGGAGGGGAATTTTCTAGCGGAGACCGGCCATGCATCATCTACAGAGGAGCACCTCGGGGGAAATTATTCATTCCGGAAGCACAACCTTTGCTTCTATCGTGACAAACTGGGACAGTTCCGTTTTTACTGCCCCGAACCCGGGAATGATTCTTCGGAGTCACGACACGGATGAGGGGTCTTATGCGACGACACGACAAAGGACGCACTACCCGAGGGAAGTAGTAGTAGGAAAGACCCCTTACGAAGAGTAATGTTGGTCTTGACCCCAGGAGAACCCTTAGGAGCAAATACTCTGTACCTTCCTGCCCAATAAGGATGCGAAGACTTAGTTGTCTTTGGTGTTGGCCCTTTATTATGGGTCAAATAGGTCCAACTTCCTGCCTTGAGACAATAGGCCCGGGGAACTAGTGAGTTGGGTTGGGTGAGCCCAATAGGTTGAGTGGGCTGCGGTCCGCAATAGACCTAACGGCAAGAGGCCCCACAATAGACCCAACATCCAGGTGGGTTGGGTCTGGTCGAGATCTGTGGTGCGGTGTATGCCGCTTTAAGTGAATCGGACGTGCACCTCTAAAAGCTCAGGCGTTTGGGGTTAATGGTTAGCGCCAACGACCCGATATTTGAGACTTAGTGGTAAGGGAATTTCCGGATGTATTTCCGGCGGAGCTCCCCGGAATGCCGCCGGAACGAGAGGTCGACTTCCCTATTAAGCTGCTTCCCGGCACCAAACCCATCACCAAGGCACCGTACAGGATGGCCTTCGCGGAGTTGAAGGAACTCAAGGCACAGTTGGAGGACCTTTTGGATAAGGGTTTCATCAGACCAAGCGCGTCACCCTGGGGCGCGCCCGTCCTGTTTGTGAGAAAGAAGGACGGAAGTCTCCGGTTGTGCATCGACTACCGGGAGATAAATAAGGTCACCGTTAAGAACAAATACCCCCTGCCAAGGATCGATGACCTCTTTGACCAATTACAGGGGGCGACGGTGTTTTCAAAGATTGACCTGCAGTCGGGCTATCATCAGGTCCGGGTTAAGGGGGAGGACATCCCCAAAACGGCTTTCCGTACTCGCTATGGCCATTACGAATTTACTGTAATGCCATTCGGGCTCACCAATGCCCCGGCGGTGTTTATGGACATGATGAATAGGGTGTTCAAACCCTTCCTGGATTTGTTCGTGGTGGTCTTCATCGACGATATCCTCATCTACTCCCGTACAGACGAGGAACACGAAGAACATCTGCGCACAGTCCTCCAGACCCTACGGGAACAGAAACTCTACGCCAAACTCAAAAAGTGTGAGTTTTGGCTCCGTGAGGTCGGTTTCTTGGGGCACGTAATCTCGGCGGCTGGAGTCGCGGTGGATCCGAAGAAGATAGATTCGGTGACGGACTGGCCCCGACCGACAACGGTGACGGAGGTTCGAAGCTTCCTGGGATTAGCCGGGTATTACCGGCGCTTCGTGGAGGGTTTCTCCAAGATAGCCACCCCCTTGACCCGTTTGACTAGGAAGGGGGAAAAGTTCATCTGGACGGACAAATGTCAAAGAAGCTTCGAGGAGCTCAAGGATAGATTGACGCGAGCCCCGATTCTCGCCCTGCCAGAACCAGGGGAGGATTATGAAGTATATTGCGATGCGTCGCGAAATGGATTGGGTGGAGTACTCATGCAACGGGGAAAGGTAATAGCCTATGCGTCAAGGCAGCTCAAGGAGTACGAGCGAAATTACCCCGTGCACGATTTGGAACTCGCAGCGGTGGTGTTTGTCCTCAAACTTTGGAGACACTACTTGTATGGGGCACACTGCAATGTGTACTCAGATCATAAGAGTCTCAAGTACCTTTTCACCCAAAAGGAGCTAAATCTGCGACAAAGGCGGTGGCTTGAGCTACTAAAGGATTACGATCTAACGATCCACTATCATCCGGGGAAGGCCAACGTGGTGGCCGATGCCCTGAGTCGCAAGGGACAGGCCGAGGAAGCGGACGTAAGCGCCATTACACAGCAGGATAGTCTGATTGCGGAATTTTCGCGATTAAGACTAGAAGTAGTACCGGCAGGTACAGTCGCACAACTTCTGACACTGGTGGTCAGACCCACTCTGCTGGACAGGATTCTTGAAGGGCAATCAACCGACGATCAACTCCAGCTGGTGCGAAGTAGAATAACCGCCGACAAGGAGGGCGATTTCACGGTGAACTCCGACGGTACGATACGATTTCGGGGACGAATCTGCGTACCGGATCTGCCAGAACTCAAGGAGGAAATCCTACGGGAGGCGCATACCGCCCCGTATGCGGCACATCCCGGGGGAACAAAGATGTACAAGGACGTCAAACAGACCTTCTGGTGGCCCAAAATGAAGGGAGACGTGACTCGATTTGTGGCACACTGCCTGGTGTGCCAACGGGTGAAGGCCGAGCATCAGCGGCCGGCAGGAAAATTGCAACCGTTACCAGTGCCCGAGTGGAAGTGGGATATGATTACCATGGATTTCGTGACCGGATTCCCGAGATCGTCACAGGGACACGATGCAATATGGGTGATTGTGGACCGTTTGACGAAATCGGCCCACTTTCTGCCCATACACACGACGTGGACTCGGGAACGACTGGCACAAACGTACATCGATGAGATAGTAAGGTTGCACGGAGTACCGACATCTATCACGTCGGACAGAGACACACGTTTTGTGTCGAACTTCTGGCGAAGCCTGCAGCGAGCAATGGGGACCAAATTGCACTTCAGTACGGCTTTTCACCCGCAAACCGATGGACAATCAGAGCGGGTGATACAGATCGTGGAGGACATGCTTCGAGCATGCGTTCTGGACTTGGGCGAAGGGTGGGCACGGTGTTTGCCCCTGGTGGAATTTGCTTACAATAACAGTTATCAGGCCAGCATTCAGATGGCGCCATACGAGGCCCTGTATGGGCGCCGCTGTCGGTCTCCAATATGCTGGGACGACTTGGGTGAGCGTAAGTTTCTGGGCCCAGATTTGGTGGAGGAGACCGAAGCAAAGGTGCGACTGATTAGGCAAAGACTACTGACCGCCCAAAGCAGACAGAAAAGCTACGCGGACAACAGGCGCCGAGACTTAGAGTTCATGGTGGGTGAGCATGTGCTGCTCCGGGTTTCACCCTCCAAAGGAAACCGACGTTTCGGCATAAAGGGAAAGCTAAGCCCGAGGTACGTGGGACCATTTGAAATCCTGGAACGCGTAGGACCGGTGGCGTACCGATTAGCCCTGCCACCGAACCTCGAACGAGTCCACAACGTGTTCCATGTCTCAATGCTCCGGAAATACCTGGCAGACCCCTCTCATGCCTTGGATGCCTCCACCATCGAGTTGCGAGAGGATTTGAGCGTCGAGGAGACGCCGGTGCGGATTTTGGCAAGAGAGGACAAGAAGTTGCGCAACCGAACAATCCCTTACGTGAAGGTCCAGTGGAGCAACCACGAAGAGCGCGAGGCGACGTGGGAACTGGAAGCGAAGATGAGGGAATGTTTTCCTGAATTGTTTAAGTAAGGGTTGTACTTAAGTTTCGGGACGAAACTTTTTATAAAGTGTGAGTGGTGTAGTGACCCGACCCTTAGGGGTATTTTTGAACTCACATGTAATTGCTTAGGCCTTAAGCGAAATAAAATTATTTAATTTCAAAAGTCGGCCGGGTGGGGTGCGTGTATTTTTCTGCGATAGAGCGCGGAAAATGATGACCGACGGCGCGATCGGATTTGAAATCCGATGTCGGGATCTCCCGAAACGGGACCCTAAGTGATACGGTAATTAGTCACGCATCGGAATCCGTGCAAAATATCTTGCACCCGTTAGAGATAAGGTGGGTTATCTCGTAGGGGATAATTAATTAATTAATTATCCGATAAGGGGAGTTTGGATTCTCTTACGAGCGAATTAAAGGATTTAAATTGGTGGGATTTTATCTCGTGGATTGGATAAGAGATAAAATCCAGATATTTAAATTGGGAATTTATTTCCCCAAGATTATTTAATAAAAGTGATTAAATAATCGGTAACCAGGATTTAAATTTGGGAATTTATTTCTCCAAGATTATTTAATGAAGGGGATTAAATAATCGGTGACCGGGATTTAAAAATTGGAAATTTAAATAACCGATAATTTAAATCCAATTGGGAATTGATTTCCCGTGATTATTTAATTAAGTAAATTAAATAATCGGTGGCCAGGATTTTAAAGGGTGGGATTTTATCTCGTGGATTGGATAAGAGATAAAATCCGGATATTTGCGGGTTTTCCTTTTTACGTACCGTATGAAATAAAAAGGAAAAAAAAAAGAAAATAATAATAATAATAAAATAAATGATTAAATAAAAGGGGATATTTAAACAATCCCCGTTATCCGTAGAAAAGAAAAGAAATTAAAAACCCTAACCGGTGAGGAGAGAAAGAAAAGGGAAAAAGGCGAGACCCTAACCGGAGGAGAAAAGAGGAAAAGAAGGAGGAAGCGGAGGAACCCGATCGCCCCGATTCACGTGCCGGAGATCGGAGAACGAGACGTCATCGTCTACGGGGAGCGGATCCGGGTCTCCAACGCCAAAAGGAAACAAGATCGGTTCTTTAATTCCGGTAGATTGAGGTTAGTGGTCGTTAATCTTTTTGTAGAATTAATCGGGGTTTTTCCGTGTTCTTGTAAGGTTATTTTAATCGGAACATCGTTCACGGATTTTCGTCGGGTTTTGATCCGCGTCTTTCTTGTTCTTGATTGGGGGTGTTCGGTGTTTTTGTATCGATGTTAGTCGACGGTTTTTAATCGGTTTCTTTTTGGCGGACCTCCGATCGACGTTTTGGTTGTTCGTCGGTCGTCGGTTTAGCCATTAGATTTACCGGGAATTTTTCGGGAATTTTTGGGGCGACTTCGTCGGAACATAGTGGGTTAACGGGAGGCCGCCGCCGCCGTTGTTAGACGGGAGGCCGCCGCCGTCGTTACCATGGTCACGGGGTCGTCGCCGGGATCGCACGGGAGCGAAAACGGAGAAGAAATCGCGAAACGGGAGCGAAAACGGCGCGAAAACGGCGAAATTAGGGTTTACTGTAGCAATCCGTACAGCGCGGTCCACGGGCCGGGGCGTGCACCCGGTGCACGCCCCGCGGCGAGGAATCCACGGGCCCGGTGCACACAGCCGTGCACCGGCCTGCGCGGTGCACGCGCTAGGCGTGCACCCGGCGCATGCCTCCGCACCCGAATTCCTGAACCCGGTGCACGCCTTGAGCGTGCACCGGCCCGGCCCAAACCGCCCGGTGCACGCTCCCTGCGTGCACCCGGCGCATGCCGCCGCCCCTACTGAACCGTAAACCCGGTCCACGGTTGCCCCGTGCACCAACCGACAGCCCGGAATTCTTTTGCTCCGTTTTTGTCCGTTTTTCCACCGTTTTGAGCGCGGTTTTCGCCGTTGGGATCGTTATTTCCGTGGCTTTCATGTCATGGCCGCCTTGGACCTTCTTGGTCACTTTTTTATTTTGTTGGGTGTCATTTTCGCCGACGCTCCGCGCCTCGACGAAATTGTCGGGGGCGCGCCGTCGGGTCTTTCTCTCATCTTTTCGTCGTCAGGGCTTCTCGGCTGGACCGTTGACGCCCCGAGTTGGCTACTGGTTGAGAGATTGGGTTTTGTTAGATTTCCGTTAGCGGTTTTGGGTTCCGGTTTTCGGCAAACCGGACCGTGTTGGACTTTTCCGTCAAAAGGAGTAAATTGGGTCTCTTGTTTTGGGATGTTAGTACACGTTTGTGACTATAATTATCCTTGCGGACTTTCTTTAGGTCCAGGGGTGCAGCGGGAGAGCGCGAAGGATACAGGTGTTCCGATTGCTCTCCAACAAGGTGGGTACGGTTGCTATAAGTGCAACAAGTGCAGTAAGTGCATCTATCGTCATTAAAATTGCTCTCAATTTACCTAACAAAGTAGATGGACAGTTAACCTTTCGCATAATTATATTTTGATCTAACAATTGAAGCGGCTGCGGTCGCGGGGCTCACTACACGCCGATCTCGGCAAATCCGGTTTCGGATGCTGCACGTACACAGGCGGATTGGCCTCCGCATGGGTGTACTTTTCCGGAAGAGTGGTCTTTTTGACCCGTGTGCCTCACAAAGGGGTGGGAGCCGTGAGGACCTCCTCGCGCCAGCTGGTACAGCACGCCAGCACCGCGAAAAGGGGGTAAAAGCATCAAAAAGGTGACTGTGCACGAGGGGAGACTTTAGTCTCTCCGACAGGTACTCTGGGGTTGGTGCCCAACTTAATAAATAAATTTGGGGTCGGTGCCCAACTTAACTGATAAATCTGGGGTTGGTGCCCAGTTTAAAATATGCACAGGGGTTTAACGAAAGGTTTCGGTGTACTCGGGTTATTCGGTTCGTTTTTCCTTCTTTGATATTATAGACATCTACTTTGTTTGTCACTGACTTTACCCACTCCGTGACAGGTATTCCTAGGTGCGTTAGCCGGGATGGCGGTGAGACTGCGTCGCGAGGACCGTAGTCAGGACTCTTGGTTTTTATCTCATTTTCCTTTACGCTTTAAGTAGTTAATTTGCTTGTGGATTACTTTAGTCGTGGACACGTATTAGTTAGCTCTGTGGATGAGATGTACCCTTATGCTTTTGATACTTTTAGTGGTGTTTTCTTACGCGGCATGTTTCCACAATAAACTAATTGATTGCGAAAATGTTTTCTCAAAACGAAGTGCCGTGTGGGCACGGATTTTACAAACGCTGGGTTTTATCCTTTCCAAACGTTGACGCCGCTTTATAAACTGGTTTTGCATGGTGATGTATGTCTACTATATGGTTGATGGTTGATGTTGATGTGGTTGGTTGAAATTCGATGTTATAATTGAATTGCATGTTGTAAATGAGACGCCGTGCATATACAAAGGAGACTCCGTCCGTTGGCGGAGAGAATTTGTGTATGTGGCGGTCTGGCACGCACCGGGGATGAGGTTTATATCACCTTATTAAGAAAAAAAAAAAAAAATAGACACGCAATTTTCCGCTTTAATTGACTCAAAAACCCCCGGGGGCGTGACAGTAATACCATTTAATCACATCAAGAGATAAAACTACGGGTTTGCAAACGTGTCCACAAGACACCCAGTTTTTCCAAAGTGTTTACACATTCATAATAAAGCAGCTACATCTTTTTGAAAGAATAAATCCAGAGGTTACAAGCAGTGCGCACACGACACTTGATTTTGGAAAGTATTTTCGAAACCCTTTGTCTGGTATAAAACATGCCGCACAAAAGTCAATAAGGAGCATAATAAAGATCACATCACGAAACAACTCACAATCCAACATCCACGATATTCCACAATCAAGTAATTGAGAACTTAAACTAGATAAAAGGAGATGAGATAACCCGAAGCAAGAACGACGAATTAACCTCATACGCCTAATGTCCTCTAGACGCTGCCTCACCATCGTCCCGACTACTACACCTAGTCAAACCTGTCACGGAGTGGGTAAAGTCAGTGACAAATAAAGTAGATGATTCAAACATTTAACATGAATTTTAAAACAAACGAATACACTGGAACCTTTCGCTTTTCCTCCTTATGAGTCCACATCACTTGATTTAATCACATGGTACCTGTCGTGGAGTCGACGATCTCCCGTCGTGAACAATTACTTTACTTGCGTGATGCCCTTAACCCCTTCACGGTACTAGTGCTGCACTTTTAGCTGGCATGAAGGAGTTCCCACACGGCACTTTCACTTTTGTGGATACACGGGTCATTCAGACCACTTCTCCGGAAAAGTACACACATGCGATGGCCCTATCCGCCTGTGTACGTGTAAGCATCTAAAAATATGATAGCCGAAATCGGCGTGTAACAATCACCGCGACACTTAGTCGCCACAGTTAATAACAGGAGATACGGTACATATTCATGCGAAAGGTTAGAACAATTGAAACATCTCATCTACTTTATTGAACAGATTAATATACTCTTTATGATGGATATTGCACTTATTGCACTTACTACACTTATTGCAAGGGTACCCACCTGGAATGAAGATAAACGACCGCTCCCGTGACCCTCTAAGCAATCAGAACTTCACGCGGCCTAATAAAATAACCAAAGGCACAATTTAACACTTTACTCTAAATAGGCAAAATCAGTGGTACCGACCACTGTAACAATAAACCAACGAAAACCAAAATCACTGTGCCAAGAAGACCGCATTGTCAATCGAAAATCAACAAGTCAAAACTTGTCAAGTAAAACTGTAAAACTCCGATCAATCCGGATCTCTGACGGTAAATCCCGATGGTTAACAACAACTAGATCGCGACTCTATCGTCGCGAACTCCATCGGAACCCAAATCCGCTAACGAAAATCCAACAACCCAATTTCTCAACTGGCAGCCAACTCGGGATGTCAACGGTCAAGACGAGAAGACCCCGACGGCGAAAACGATAAGAAAAAGGCCCGACGGCGCGACCCCGACGATTTTGTCCGGACGCGGAGCGACAGCGAAATTAGCACATGACATGGCGAAACGGTGACTTAGATGACTCCGAGTAGCCATGCCAAGAAAACGGCGGAAACGGTGATCCCAAGGGTGAAAACGGCGCTCAAAACGGTGAAAAACGGACCCAAAACGGAGCTACCGAACTTCCGGCTAACGGGTGGTGCACGGGGCCAGGCAAGGACCGGGTCTGTGGCCGAGGGTGGCGGCGGCCACAGACTAGGCACGCACTGATGGGTTTAGGTTAATAAGGATCTAATAGGGGAAAAAACACCTAGAGGGGGGTGAATAGGTGTAAACAATAAACACTCAAAAAATCATTGTGCGATAAAACCCAATGCGGAAAAATAAAAGAACACACAAGATTTTTACGTGGAAAAACTCCAAACCGGAGTAAAAAAACCACGGGACTGATAACACGGTGAAATCCACTAGAATTAACACACGTACAAGGTGATATAGCGTACTCACTGACGACTCAACCTCTTACCATACGCTCCTAGTAGATCTTCTCCGCTCGCTCCACGACGCTTCTCGAATCCACGATCCGCGCCCAACGCTGAATCCACAGCGTCCAACGTCGAATCCACGACGTCCAACCGAATCCACGGTCTTCACCCAATGGCACGCTTCGAATCCACGAACGCACCTCGCTCCGAATCCACGAGAGCGATAACACCTTGAATCCACAAGGCCACGCGAGTCCACGCGCCGATTTTGGGATAAATCGTTGTTTGTTTGGGTGGTGATGATCCGCCGAATACTTAGATTAAAGATAGATCGGAAATACCATCTAAGTATTCATTGATTTGATTCTACTCAAAATGTGAGTATGGAAAACCTAGAATCAAATCAATTAATATAGATGAAGAACCATTGAATAGATCTAATGATTTCCGTTCTTCTCTATATATGTGGATTTTTCTTTTCGGCTATCTTTTCTTAACCAGCCGATCTATTGCGGATGCCCTAGAAATGAAATGGAAGGGCTATTTATAGGTTAGAAACCCTAGGAAGAATATTCGGATCAAAAACAGCCTTTTCTGGAAAGAAATCTCGACGGCGATCCGGATCAGATCTGGCGATCCGGATTGCAGAAGCATAAACCACGATTTCCAGAAAATTGCCTGTTCGGGATCCGATCGTAGTCACCGATCCGGATCGTTCAAACAGTTTTACCAGAATATCATGTTCGGGATCCGGATTGCAATTCCTGATCCGGATCGAAGAAGCACACAGGTAAAACTAGTGTTCGGGATCCGTGTGAGGTCCCGGAATCCCCTGCGTAGGAGTTGCTGGTCGTTGGGCAGCTTTTAGTGGCCGTGGGAGTGTTTGTGCGCGTGTCGGACCCAAGAATGGATTGTGATGCAATTTGGGATTTAGTTGCATCACTGGAGGCCTGCGTGTTGTGTCGCTGGTGGTTGCGCGCAATTTGGACACAAGTGTGGACTTCGTGCTTAAAATGTGACCCCGTGGGAAATTGGAAGACCCGTCGGGTGTTTAGAGGTGATTTCGCGCGATTCGGATGTCAGAATTGGACTCCGGGTGAAGTCCGGATAAAGGTTTACCTCTCCGGTCGCCTTCGGGAATTTTTAGAGTTGAAATTTGGCAAATCGGACTTTAAAAATGGACCCGGCGCGGAAATCGGATCGAGTTGGCATTCGGCAAATTTTCGGGTGAGAATTTGGAGAAACGGACATCGTTTTTGGATTCAGCGCGCGAAATCGCTAAGAATGGACTATTTATTTGTTGGTTTTGGAGCCCGGATAAATTGCGCGTTTTTCGAGGCAATGCGGCGCGAATCTCGAGGCGGGCGCGTGGCACGGATCCCGAGGCGATCGCGGCGCGCGAGTCAAGGCTCGCGGATCGAGGCGGCGTGCGGAAGGGACGGGGCGCAGGCGCCTGCAGCGCGGAATGCGCAGGGGCCGCCACGTGGCGGCCCCCGTTGGCGCCCGCGCGGGCGGGGGACACGCGCGCCCGTGTAACGGGCGCGTGTCCCGCGCCTGCGCGTGGTGCGGTGCAACGCGCCCGTGTGGCGTGCGCGTTGCATCGCGCCACGTGGCGCGCTGGGCGCGTGCGTGGACCCGGCGCACGCGCCCAGCCCGTGGACCGGCCGGTTGGGGCTTCCCTATTGGTCCACGTGGTGGACCGGCTCCGTGGACCGGCCTGGTGGACCACCGCCCTCTCCTCTTCTTTTCTTCTTCTTCTTCTTCTCCCCGCACCGCCATTCCCTTTCTTTCTTTCTTTCTTCTGCAACCGAGAGCGAGAGGGAGTGAGGAGGGAGGTGGCGTGAGGTGCGGCGGCGCGTCGTGGACTCCGTTTTGCGTGCGAGGACGCCCGGCGGAGTGGTTCGGCGACGGCGGCGCAAACGTGTAAGTCCCGTATGTTGATTTTGCTGTATTTTTGTACAGTTTTTGGGGCGTCCTTTTAGACTGTAATTACCCCACTGTGCACCGTTTTGCGTGCGGACCCCGTTTTGCGTGCGGATCCTGGCACCGTGCACCGTTTTGCGTGCGGACTCCGGCACTGTGCACCGTTTTGCGTGCGGACCCCGTTTTGCGGGCGGATCCTGGCACCGTGCACCGTTTTGCGTGCGGACTCCGGCACTGTGCACCGTTTTTCGTGCGGACCCCGTTTTGCGGGCGGATCCTGGCACCGTGCACCGTTTTGCGTGCGGACTCCGGCACTGTGCACCGTTTGCGTGCGGACCCCGTTTTGCGGGCGGATCCTGGCACCCGTTTTGCGTGCGGACTCCGGCACTGTGCACCGTTTTGCGTGCGGACCCCGTTTTGCGGGCGGATCCTGGCACCGTGCACCGTTTTGCGTGCGGACTCCGGCACTGTGCACCGTTTTGCGTGCGGACTCCGTTTTGCGTGCGGATCCTGGCACCGTGCACCGTTTTGCGTGCGGACTCCGGCACTGTGCACCGTTTTGCGTGCGGACCCGTTTTGCGGGCGGATCCTGGCACCGTGCACCGTTTTGCGTGCGGACTCCGGCACCGTGCACCGTTTTGCGTGCGGACTCCGTTTTGCGTGCGGATCCTGACACCGTGCACCGTGTTATGTGCAGACTCCGTTTCTGGTGCGGACTCCGGCGGCGTGCTCCGTTTTGCGTGCGGACTCCGGCGGCGTGCTCCGTTTTGCGTGCGGACTCCGGCGGCGTGCCCCGTTTGCGCAGCGGATCGCGTGGAGGCCAATTGCAAGTGTCTACGAGCAATTGGTGGCAAATCGAGGTGGGTGGCCTTATCTCCAAGTTTTATGGACTGTACAGTATTTCTACTGTTGTAGGACTATGCATGATAGCTTATTTCATTGTGTAGCATGCTATATTGTAGGAATTGTTATTCCTTTTATTATCTGTTAATATAGTTATCTTGGAACTTGACCTAGCACCCCCGTCATATGCTGCATGTGTAACCAGACCAGTAGAAAACCCTCACTTGGGCTAGGGTTATTTATGCTTAGACATCCACACTGTTTTACATCCCTGGACATAGTGTTTTCTCGCCCGGATAGTGGGCCGAGAGGTCGGGACTTGCTTTTAGTGTGGGATGCTTTTGCACTCTTGCTTGGGAGCAGAGTGGAGTCTGGTAGTTGTAGCGGGTTGCTTATCTGTGCGGGGAGCCGTTTGAGTAAACGGTAGTCCCGAGAGGTCTTGTTTTCCTGTTGTGCTGTCATGGGAGGGAGCCGTTGAGTAGACGGCAGTCCCGGGCCGTCGAGTGTCTTCCGGTCCGTCTTGTTGGGAACCGTTGGGGTTGACGGTGGTCCCAGGTCGTTGAGTGTTGTCCGACCTGTTTTGTTACCCTGAGTTGTGGGTCGTTCCTGGCTGTGGAGTATCTCCAGCCAGTGAGCTTTGTGCTGCGAGCTGTTGGAGAGGCTAGTGTCTCGTGTTTCGAGTTAGCCGATCAGCTGAGTCGTCGAGAGTGCTCCGACTGTTACGCGAGATTTTTGGGGATCTTGAGTCCTACCGTTCTGTGAGTGAGCGTGGATTTGGACTAGCCTGCATATGCCACTGCGTGATTACTCTATGCCGCGCCGTTTTCCTCAGTTGGGGCCGCGCCCCTTGAGATGCCGCTGTGGATGCGATGGTTGGCCTGTTGAGGCAGTTTTGCGCGAGGGATGAGTTAGTCGGACAGGACGCCCCACGTAAATCCCGTCCTCATGTGGATGTGTGGTAGTGGGCAGGAGCGTTCCTAGTCGACAGGCGCGGGCTTGGCTGGACCTTTGAGGTAGTCAGTTCGATTGGGACGATTGAGCACCTTGGGTGCGAGTGGTCTCATTTACTTTCTTCTGTTCCACTTTTGAGTGTCTAGATAGAGGCATGATAGCTGTAGAGTAGATCCAGCTTTTCTTATTCTGTTTTCCTTGCCTGTTATCTTTTACCTCTAGTAGACTTGGTGGGCAGACCGTTGGACTTGTTGACGGCACCCACTGAGAACTACTGTGGGAAGTAGTTCTCACACCCGTCGTGGTGTCTTTTCCCCAGGGACTTCTTCTTCGTTCCTGTGCTCCTGTTGCTGATCCTTCTGGCCGAGGCGAGGGAGTCGCGAGCTAGTTCCCTACCCGTCGTTGGAGTGTAGCTGTACCCCTTCAGAGGAGAGCTCCAGTTGATTAGTTTACTTCTGTTACTCTGTTGAGAGACCTTTGTAGAGAGGTATAGAGTTGTATTTTACCTTTACAGTTTGAGAGACTGTTGTAGTGAGGATATTCTTGTATCGAGAGTTTGTACACTGATGTATTTATTGGAGATACCTCCCTTTTGAGTTTTGTATCAGAGGACTTTGTTTACGATCATATTTGGGAGATGGATATGGTTTATTTTCAGTTGTACAGTGTTTGATCTTCAGTTTTTAGTAGTCTACTTTCAGCTCTCTGATATCTGTTTACTGTAGATGTTCTTTCTGCAGGTTAGACGCTTCGTCTGTACGGCAGTTTCCGTACAGATGGCGGATCTGTTGGCGAGCCCGGGTCGCAGTTTCGACCCCGGGGCGTGACAGATTAGAGTGGTATCAGAGCCTAGGTTGTAGGTCGTGGTGGACTTAGAAACCCTAGGCTTGTGGTTGGATATTAGGACGACTACGTGAGAGTCGTGACTTTTAGCGAGAGTCCTGATTGAGTTTCTACCTCTCCCAAGAGACGGGATGAGAGTTTGACATGTTTACTTTCCTAAGCGAGTATGTTGGCTGCCGACAGCATAATGCTATGGAATGGATGACATGTCTTAGACTTTCGCTGGATTGGGTCGTATGGTTGTTGTGTCCTGACGTTTGTTATTGTGCAGCGGATTGCGATACCCCTGAGACGTCAGTTGTGATAGGACACACCCCGCACCTGATGAGTACCCGAGCAGCGGGAGACGGAGCTATCAGAGCAGTGCGAGACCCAGGGTTTGTGTGTCGTGCTAGTTCCCCACTTTAACCGAGAAGGGCCGAATCCCTGAACGGTAAAGGATCGAGAACTTCGATAGGCTGAGCCTAGAGTCTGTTCTTGTTTGATTGGGGTTCTAGGCACCGGTCTATCGGGATTTTCGGATCTTTGCCGTGTCAGTCGGTTCTTCTCGCCTTTGAGTGGGGGCGTTGTTGTGGGAGCCGTTTGAAGTGACGGCGATCCCAGCTGTGTGGATATTTTTCCTGGCTGAGTTACCAGGAGGACATTTTCCCTGGCTGAGTTACCAGGAGGATACTTCCCTGGCTGAGTTACCAGGAGGACATTTTCCCTGGCTGAGTGACCAGGAGGATATTTTCCCTGGCTGAGTTACCAGGAGGGCATTTTTCCTGGCTGAGTTACCAGGAGGCCGTTTTCCCTGGCTGAGTTACCAGGAGGGCATTTTCCCTGGCTGAGTTACCAGGAGGGCATTTTTCCTGGCTGAGTTACCAGGAGGCCGTTTTCCTGGCTGAGTTACCAGGAGGGCGTTTTCCCTGGCTGAGTTACCAGGAGGGCATTTTCCCTGGCTGAGTTACCAGGAGGGCATTTTCCTGGCTGAGTTACCAGGAGGCCGTTTTCCCTGGCTGAGTTACCAGGAGGGCGTTTTCCCTGGCTGAGTTACCAGGAGGGCGTTTTCCCTGGCGGAGTTACCAGATGGATAATTATCACTGGCGAGTTACCAGATGGATAATTACCACTGGCCGAGTTACCAGATGGATAATTTTTTTGGCCGAGTTACCAGGAGGATACTTCCACTGGCCGAGCTACCAGAGACGATGCCGCCCAGTGAGTGGCGATGCCGCCCAGTGAGTGGCGATGCCGCCCAGTGAGAGGCGATGCCGCCAGTGATTGGCGATGCCGCCCAGTGAGGGGCGATGCCGCCCAGTGAGAGGCGATGCCGCCCAGTGAGAGGCGATGCCGCCCAGTGAGTGGCGATGCCGCCCAGTGAGAGGCGATGCCGCCTAGTGATTGGCGATGCCGCCCAGTGAGTGGCGATGCCGCCCAGTGAGAGGCGATGCCGCCTAGTGAGTGCGATGCCGCCCAGTGAGTGGCGATGCCGCCCAGTGAGAGGCGATGCCGCCCAGTGATTGCGATGCCGCCCAGTGAGGGCGATGCGCCCAGTGAGAGGCGATGCGCCCAGTGAGAGGCGATGCCGCTCAGTGAGAGGCGATGCCGCCTAGTGATTGGCGATGCCGCCCAGTGAGTGGCGATGCCGCCCAGTGAGAGGCGATGCCGCCTAGTGAGTGGCGATGCCGCCCAGTGAGTGGCGATGCCGCCCAGTGAGAGGCGATGCCGCCCAGTGATTGGCGATGCCGCCCAGTGAGGGGCGATGCCGCCCAGTGAGAGGCGATGCCGCCCAGTGAGAGGCGATGCCGCCCAGTGATTGGCGATGCCGCCAGTGAGGGCGATGCGCCAGTGAGTGGCGATGCCGCCCAGTGAGAGGCGATGCCGCCCAGTGATTGGCGATGCCGGCCAGTGAGGGGCGATGCCGCCCAGTGATTGGCAATGCCGCCCAGTGAGAGGCGATGCCGCCCAGTGATGGCAATGCCGCCCAGTGAGGGGCGATGCCGCCCAGTGAGGGGCGATGCCGCCCAGTGAGTGGCGATGCGCCCAATGAGTGACGATGCCGCCTAGTGAGTGGCGAAGGTTTGGCCTGTTGAGGCGATTTTCACCTCCGGCCGAGTTACCAGGTGGTTATTTTAGTGAGGTTGAGATGATCTGACTGGACGCCGAGATTTGATGGCGTCGAGTTCGTCCTGATGGACTACCGGGAGCGTCTCCAGCCGTGAGTGGCGTGTTGACATAGTTTCCCGCTTTAAACGAGAGGGACCGAATCCCTGAACGGTAAAGGAGAGAAAACTTCGATAGACTGAGCCTAGAGTCTGTTCTTGTTTGATTGGGGTTCTAGGCACCGGTCTTTCGGGATTTTTGGATCTTTGCCGCGTCAGTCGGTTCTTCTCGCCTATGAGTGGGGTGTTGCTGTGAGTTGAGTCGTTGAGGGTTCTCCGACATAGCTGTGAGAGTGCTAGGGCATTTGCATTGATGTATGGGCTAGAGATAGGACCTTTAGCTTGTGCTCGTGAGGTTCAGATACCTGATCACGTGTTGCACATAGATGGGAGTTATTGGTCCTGCCCAGTGCAGTTGGGGCCCTGGTTTTTGCCGGTTGATCTTTTGGCCCTTCCTCAGCTCCGGGTTTTCGAGGTAGTGTTGGGTATAGGACTGTGAAGATCTGAGACCTTGATGCTTGAGTATACCACACCGTTGATACACGGTGGTGATGCCACACCGTTGATACACGGTGGTGATGCCACGCCGTTGGTGCACGGCGGTAATGCCACGCCGTTGGTGCACGGCAGTGATGCCACGCCGTTGGTGCACGGCGGTAATGCCACGCCGTTGGTGCACGGCAGTGATGCCACGCCGTTGGTGCACGGCGGTAATGCCACGCCGTTGGTGCACGGCAGTGATGCCACACCGTTGATGCACGGTGATGATGCCACGCCGTTGGTGCACGGCAGTGATGCCACGCCGTTGGTGCACGGCAGTGATGCCACGCCGTTGGTGCACGGCGGTAATGCCACGCCGTTGGTGCACGGCAGTGATGCCACGCCGTTGGTGCACGGCGGTAATGCCACGCCGTTGGTGCACGGCAGTGATGCCACACCGTTGATGCACGGCGATGATGCCACACCGTTGGTGCACGGTGGTGATGCCACGCCGTTGGTGCACGGCAGTGATGCCACGCCGTTGGTGTACGGCAGTGATGCCACGCCGTGGGTGCACGGCAGTGACGCCACGTTGTAGGTGCACAACGGTGAGAGTTTTGTGGATGTTTCGGACTGTGACCGCGAGTTGGGCATCAGCTTTATGATCGCCTTGTGAGCCAGTTTTCAGTCCCGTTCACCGACGGTTTGGTTTCCGTCAGGGTGTTCTCTTGTAGTTGAGGGCTCGACTTCGACCCGCGGGTCTGTTGGGGTTATGATAGCTTGTTGAGCGACCAACTATGGCATGGGATTGTGCCTCTTGAGGATCCCTTTGAGGTTAGCCTGCAGTTGTGTAGTCCACTCGGGTGATTTCGGATCGGAAGTAACCGAGTGAAGACCCCAACTTATTGGTTTCCCTTCCTTATTGGATGGATGTGCGGGTATGCTTCGGGTCGCCTTGTTGAGGTTGGCACCATGATGTAGTTTGGTGCGTGTTGAATTAGTGGGTTTTTCCGTTTTTCCCCCTGCCTTTTTGAGGAGCCCTTTGGTTTTCCACGTCTCAGCTCAGTAGTAGTGATATGTTTTCCCTCGCCTGTGATTTGCTTGCCCTTTGAGATCCTCGATTATTGGAGTACGAGGGATGCCCGTTGCAAATTCTGGCTCGAGAGATGAGAGAATTGCACAACGGGTCATACCGTACTTGTTGTTGTTGCGGTGTAATCACGAGGAGCGAGTGGGGTTTAGGGAGCTGGAGACGTACTGTTAGATACCTAGCCGTGGTATTCTTGTTTCCGGATGGGCTTGATCTAGTTTCGAGGACGAAACTTTCTTTTAGTGGGGGAGGATGTGAGGTCCCGGAATCCCCTGCGTAGGAGTTGCTGGTTGTTGGGCAGCTTTTAGTGGCCGTGGGAGTGTTTGTGCGCGTGTCGGACCAAGAATGGATTGTGATGCAATTTGGGATTTAGTTGCATCACTGGAGGCCTGCGTGTTGTGTCGCTGGTGGTTGCGCGCAATTTGGACACAAGTGTTGGACTTCGTGCTTAAAATGTGACCCCGTGGGAAATTGGAAGACCCGTCGGGTGTTTAGAGGTGATTTCGCGCGATTCGGATGTCAGAATTGGACTCCGGGTGAAGTCCGGATAAAGGTTTACCTCTCCGGTCGCCTTCGGGAATTTTTAGAGTTGAAATTTGGCAAATCGGACTTTAAAAATGGACCCGGCGCGGAAAGGGGATCGAGTTGGCATTCGGCAAATTTTCGGGTAAGAATTTGGAGAAACGGACATCGTTTTTGGATTCAGCGCGCGAAATCGCTAAGAATGGACTATTTATTTGTTGGTTTGGAGCCCGGATAAATTGCGCGTTTTTCGAGGCAATGCGGCGCGAATCTCGAGGCGGGCGCGTGGCACGGATCCCGAGCGCTCGATCGCGGCGCGCGAGTCAAGGTCGCGGATCGAGGCGGGCGTGCGGAAGGGACGGGGCGCAGGCGCTGCAGCGCGGAATGCGCAGGGCCGCCACGTGGCGGCCCCCCGTTGGCGCCCGCGCGGCGGGGGACACGCGCGCCCGTGTAACGGGCGCGTGTCCCGCGCCTGCGCGTGGTGCGGTGCAACGCGCCCGTGTGGCGGGCGCGTTGCATCGCGCCACGTGGCGCGCTGGGCGCGTGCGTGGACCCGGCGCACGCGCCCAGCCCGTGGACCGGCCGGTTGGGGCTTCCTATTGGTCCACGTGGTGGACCGGCTCCGTGGACCGCCTGGTGGACCGCCCTTCTCCTCTTCTTTCTTCTTCTTCTTCTTCCTCCCCGCACCGCCATTCCCTTCTTTCTTTCTTTCTTCTGCAACCGAGAGCGAGAGGGAGTGAGGAGGGAGGTGGCGTGAGGTGCGGCGGCGCGTCGTGGACTCCGTTTTGCGTGCGAGGACGCCCGGCGGAGTGGTTCGGCGACGGCGGCGCAAACGTGTAAGTCCCGTATGTTGATTTTGCTGTATTTTTGTACAGTTTTTGGGGCGTCCTTTTAGACTGTAATTACCCCCACTGTGCACCGTTTTGCGTGCGGACCCCGTTTTGCGTGCGGATCCTGGCACCGTGCACCGTTTTGCGTGCGGACTCGGCACTGTGCACCGTTTTGCGTGCGGACACCGTTTTGCGGGCGGATCCTGGCACCGTGCACCGTTTTGCGTGCGGACTCCGGCACTGTGCACCGTTTTTCGTGCGGACCCCGTTTTGCGGGCGGATCCTGGCACCGTGCACCGTTTTGCGTGCGGACTCCGGCACTGTGCACCGTTTTGCGTGCGGGGACCGTTTTGCGGGCGGATCCTGGCACCGTGCACGTTTTGCGTGCGGACTCCGGCACTGTGCACCGTTTTGCGTGCGGACTCCGTTTTGCGTGCGGATCCTGGCACCGTGCACCGTTTTGCGTGCGGACTCCGGCACTGGCACCGTTTGCGTGCGGACCCCGTTTTGCGGTGCGGATCCTGGCACGTGCACCGTTTTGCGTGCGGACTCCGGCACCGTGCACCGTTTTGCGTGCGGACTCCGTTTTGCGTGCGGATCCTGACACGTCCGTGGCAGACTCCGTTCTGGTGCGGACTCCGGCGGCCGTGCTTTTGCGTGCGGACTCCGGCGGCGTGCTCCGTTTTGCGTGCGGACTCGGCGGCGGTGCCCCGTTTGCGTGCGGATCGCGTGGAGGCCAATTGCAAGTGTCTACGAGCAATTGGTGGCAAATCGAGGTGGGTGGCCTTATCTCCAAGTTTTATGGACTGTACAGTATTTCTACTGTTGTAGGACTATGCATGATAGCTTATTTCATTGTGTAGCATGCTATATTGTAGGAATTGATATTTCTTTTATTATCTGTTAATATAGTTATCTTGGAACTTGACCTAGCACCCCCGTCATATGCTGCATGTGTAACCAGACCAGTAGAAAACCCTCACTTGGGCTAGGGTTATTATGCTTAGACATCCACACTGTTTTTACACCTGGACATAGTGTTTTCTCGCCCGGATAGTGGGCCGAGAGGTCGGGACTTGCTTTTAGTGTGGGATGCTTTTGCACTCTTGCTTGGGAGCAGAGTGGAGTCTGGTAGTTGTAGCGGGTTGCTTATCTGTGCGGGGAGCCGTTTGAGTAAACGGTAGTCCCGAGAGGTCTTGTTTTCCTGTTGTGCTGTCATGGGAGGGAGCCGTTGAGTAGACGGCAGTCCCGGGCCGTCGAGTGTCTTCCGGTCCGTCTTGTTGGGAACCGTTGGGGTTGACGGTGGGTCCAGGTCGTTGAGTGTTGTCCGACCTGGTTTTGTACCCTGAGTTGTGGGTCGTTCCTGGCTGTGGAGTATCTCCAGCCAGTGGGCTTTGTGCTGTGAGCTGTAGGAGAGGCTAGTGTTCGTGTTTCGAGTTAGCCGATTCAGATGAGTCGTCGAGAGTGCTCCGACTGTTTCGC
>JAQOTM010000097.1:0-42895 GCA_029168755.2 Tillandsia fasciculata | reverse complement strand
AATTGGAAATTTAAATAACCGATAATTTAAAATCCAATTATTGGAAATTAATTTTTTCCGTGTTATTTAATTAAGTAAAAATGAAGAGTAATCGTGGGCCAGATTTTAAAAGGGTGGGATTTAGCTCGTGGATTGGATAAGATATAAAATTCCTGATATTTGGCGGGTTTTCCTTTTTTACGTACCGTAATAGAACTAAAAGGAAAAAATATATAAGTAATAATAATAAAATAAATGATTAAATAAAAGGGGAATGTAAACAATCCCCGTTATCCGTCGAAAAGAAGAAATTAAAACCCCAACCGGTGAGGAGAGAAAAAAGGGAAACGAAAAAAGGCGAACCCCTAACCGGAGGAGAAAAGAGGAAAAGAAGGAGGAAGCGGAGGAACCCGATCGCCCCGATTCACGTGCCGGAGATCGGAGAACGAGACGCCATCGTCTACGGGGAGCGGATCCGGGTCTCCACCGCCAAAAGGAAACAAGATCGGTTCTTTAATTCCGATAGATTGAAGGTTAGTGATCGTTAATCTTTTGTAATTAATCGGGGGTTTTCCGTGTTCTTAAGGTTATTTTAATCGTAACATCGTTCGCGTTTTCGTCGGGTTTTGATCCGTTTTTTTTCTTTTGATCGGGGTGATCGGGATTTTTTATCGATTTTAATCGACGGTTTTAAATCGGTTTCTTTTTCGGGACCTCCGATCGACGTTTTGGTTGTTCGTCGATCGTTGGTTTAGTCATTAGATTTACCG
Organism: Tillandsia fasciculata; assembly: GCA_029168755.2. Classification (NCBI taxonomy): domain Eukaryota; kingdom Viridiplantae; phylum Streptophyta; class Magnoliopsida; order Poales; family Bromeliaceae; genus Tillandsia; species Tillandsia fasciculata. The sequence goes on along the minus strand of JAQOTM010000097.1, from coordinate 42,146 downwards.
GAATTTACCGGATTTTTCGGGAATTTTTCGGGAATTTTTGGGGCGACTTCGTCGGAACATAGTGGGTTAACGGGAGGCCGCCGCCGCCGTTGTTAGACGGGAGGCCGCCGCCGTCGTTACCATGGTCGCGGGGTCGTCGCCGGATCGCACGGGAGCGAAAACGGAGAAGAAATCGCGAAACGGGAGCGAAAACGGCGCGAAAACGCGAAATTAGGGTTTACTGTAGCATTCCGTACAGCGCGGTCCACGGGCCGGGGCGTGCACCCGGTGCACGCCCCGCGGCGCGGAAGCCGCAGACCCGGCGCACAAAGCCGTGCACCGGCCTGCGCGGTGCACGCGCTAGCGTGCACCCGGCGCACGCCTCCGCACCCGAAGCCTGAACCCGGTGCACGCTCGGGTCGTGCACCGGCCCGGCCCAAACCGCGCGGTGCACGCTCCCTGCGTGCACCCGGCGCATGCCGCCGCCTCCACCGAGCCGTAAACCCGGTCCACGGTTGCCCCGTGCACCACCGACAGCCCGGAAGTTCGGTTGCTCCGTTTTTGTCCGTTTTTCCACCGTTTTGAGCGCCGTTTTCGCCGTTGGGATCGTTATTTCCGTGGCTTTCATGGCATGGCCACTTGGACCTTCTTGGTCACTTTTTTATTTTGTTGGGTGTCATTTTCGCCGACGCTCCGCGCCTCGACGAAATTGGGGGGCGCGCCGTCGGGTCTTTCTCTCATCTTTTCGTCGTCAGGGCTTCTCGGCTGGACCGTTGACGCCCCGAGTTGGCTACTGGTTGAGAGATTGGTTTTGTTAGATTCCGTTAGCGGTTTTGGGTTCCGGTTTTCGGCGAACCGGACCGTGTTGGACTTTTCCGTCAAAAAGAGTAAATTGGGTCTTTGTTTTGGGATGTTAGTACACGTTTGTGACTATAATTATCCTTGCGGACTTTCTTTAGGTCCAGGTGCGCAGCGGGAGTGCGCGAAGGATTCAGGTGTTCCGATTGCTCTCCAACAAGGTGGGTACGGTTGCTATAAGTGCAACAAGTGCAGTAAGTGCATCTATCTCATTAAAAGTGCTCTCAATTTACCTAACAAAGTAGATGGACAGTTTAACCTTTCGCATAATTGTATTTTATCTAACAATTGAAGCGGCTGCGGTCGCGGTGCTCACTACACGCCGATCTCGGCAAATCCGGTTTCGGATGCTGCACGTACACAGGCGGATTGGCCTCCGCATGGGTGTACTTTTCCGGAAGAGTGGTCTTTTTGACCCGTGTGCCTCACAAAGGGGTGGGAGCCGTGAGGACCTCTTCGCGCCAGCTGGTACAGCACGCCAGCACCGCGAAGAGGGTAAAAGCATCAAAAGGTGATTGTGCACGAGGGGAGACTTTAGTCTCTCCGACAGGTACTCTGGGGTTGGTGCCCAACTAAATTTGGGGTCGGTGCCCAATTAATGATAAATCTGGGGTTGGTGCCCAATTTAAATATGCACAGGGTTTTAACGAAAGGTTTCGGTGTACTCGGTTATTCGGTTCGTTTTTTCCTTCTTTGATATTATAGACATCTACTTTGTTTGTCACTGACTTTACCCACTCCGTGACAGGTGTTACTAGGTGCGTTAGCCGGGATGGCGGTGAGACTGCGTCGCGAGGACCGTAGTCAGGACTCTTGGTTTTTATCTCATTTTCCTTTATGCTTTAAATAGTTAATTTGCTTGTGGATTACTTTAGTTGTGGACATGTATTAGTTAGCTCTGTGGATGAGATGTACCTTTATGCTTTGATACTTTTAGTGGTGTTTTCTTACGCGGCATGTTTTCATGATAAACTAATTGATTGCGAAAATGTTTTCTCAAAACGAAGTGCCGTGTGGGCACGGGTTTTACAAACGCTGGGTTTTATCCTTTCCAAACGTTGACGCCGCTTTAATAAACTGGTTTTGCATGGTGATGTATGTCTACTGTATGGTTGATGGTTGATGTTGATGTGGTTGGTTGAAATTGATGTTATAATGAATTGCATGTTGTAAATGAGACGCCGTGCATATACAAAGGAGACTCTGTCCGTGGCAGAGAGAATTTGTGTATGTGGCGGTCTGGCACGCACCGGGGATGAGGTTTATGTTACCTTATTAGGAAAAAAAAAAAATAGACACGCAATTTTCCGCTTTAATTGACTCAAAAACCCCCGGGGCGTGACAGATTAAATGGTATCAAGAAAAACAACCATAACCATAGTAGACGTGATCCCATCCACAGTGTAAGGTGCCAAAGCAAATTGGACATGAGATAACCAAGGTGTAGGTGCGGCAGTACGTGAGAGTACGGGGAAAAAGGGGATTTATGTGGTGTGTTCGTAAGTTTAGGTGCTAGGTGATAACCTTAGGGCTAACTTGGTTTCTTTGTTGCACGGTTAATGGCCCGAAGCCGCTCTTCAATCGATGGTGCAAAGAGGATACGACGGTCCGGCAACAGGGGAGATCGGTACTCAAAACAACGGATTACGCGACATGGCATAGCGCTCTCCCCTTTTTGTTAGGAAAGACGAACCCTACCAGGCTCGCCTTCCCAAAGGTGGTCCACATAGCGACACTAATCGGGTAATACCGACGTGGGCTTACCCGCTTACCGAGAAGTGATCAATAGGACCACTATGGTGGGGCGGGAACTGGCCGTTCCACGCACCCGGCAGAAGGATCATGAGTCTGCCGGGGCCGAAACGACCCCAGCCCTAACCCGGAACGACTTTCCCGACGGGGGCCGACCACCCATCCCCCCCCTCCACTATATCGAAGACACCGCAAGGAACCTGGAAAACACATCAGACAGAGTACTAGGAGTACGACATGGACAGAAATGACCCCAGCACTTCTCAGAGGGAATTTCTAGCGGAGACCGGCCATGCATCATCTACAGAGGAGCACCTCGGGGGAAATTATTCATTCCGGAAGCACAACCTTTGCTTCTATCGTGACAAACTGGGACAGTTCCGTTTTTACTGCCCCGAACCCGGGAATGATTCTTCGGAGTCACGACACGGATGAGGGGTCTTATGCGACGACACGACAAAGGACGCACTACCCGGGGAAGTAGTAGTAGGAAAGACCCCTTACGAGAGTATGTTGGTCTTGACCCCAGGAGAACCCTTAGGAGCAAATACTCTGTACCTGTCACGCCCCCGGGGGTTTTTGAGTCTTTTGAAGCGGAAAAACGTGTCTATATTTTTTTTTTTCTTTTAATAAGGTGGCATATACTTCACCCCGGTGCGTGCCAGACCGCCACATACACGAATTCACTCCGTCCACGGACAGAGTCTCCTTCGTATATGTACGGCGTCTCACTACAACATATAAATCATTCATAAACATCATACATCACACACCAACCAACAACCATGCAGTAGACATACATCATATTCAGAGTTTAATCGTTTAATTAATGCACGTCATTTAAGCGGCGTCAAAGTTTGGAAAAGATAAAACCAGAGTTGTAAAACCCGTGCCCACACGGCACTTCCTTTTTGAGAAAACATTTTCGCAACCTTTATCTTATCATAAAATATGCCGCCATGTAAACACTACTGAAAGGATCATCACAGAAAACTACACCTCATCCACAGAGCTAACTAAAACATATCCACATATAAGGTGATCCACAAGCAACTAGAAATAGTATAAAGGGAAATGAGTCATAAATACGATAACCAAGAGTCCGACTACGATCCTCACGACGCAGTCCCACCGCCATCCCGGCTAACGCACCTAGGAATACCTGTCACGGAGTGGGTAAAGTCAGTGACAAACAAAGTAGATGTGTAACAATATCAAAAGGGATAAAACATACGAACGCGCCGATTACGCCATAACCTTTCGTTAAACACTTGCACATTAATTTACCCTGGGCACCATTCCCAGACCACTTGTCGGGGAGACTAAAGTCCCCCCCTCGTGCACAAACACCTACTTGATGCTTTTACCTCTCACTCGCGGTGCTGGTGTGACACCTCAGCTGGCGCGAAGAGGTCCCCGCTTGCACCATTACCTTTACGGGGCACACGGGTCATAAAGGACCACTTTTCCGGAAAAGTACACCCATGCGGAGGCCAATCCGCCTGTGTACGTGCAGCATCCGAAACCGGATCGCCAAGATTGGCGTGTACTGGGCACCGCGACCGCAGCCGCACAATTATTAGATAATTAACAACAATTGAAAGGTTAAACTATTCATCTACTTTGTTAGGTAAATTAAGGAGTACTTTTAATGATGATAGATGCACTTACAGCACCGGTTGCACTCATCGCAACCGTACCCACCTTATTGGAGAGAAATCGGAACACCAATGTCCTTCGCGCTCTCCCGCTGTGTACCCGGACCTAAGAAAAGTCCGCACAGATAAACTATGGTCAAAACACACACTAACACCTTAAAACAGAAAAACCCCCACCTTACAATTTGACGGAATTTGTCCGGCATCGTTCGATGGTCAAACCGGACTACAACCCGCACCGCCGTCGCCGCCCGTCGGAGCCCCGCGCGGCTCGAACCCGCGCGGCGGGCTCCGCGGGCGGTGCCCGAGCGGCGCCCGCGCGGCGCCCGCGCGGGCGGAGCCCCGCGCGGCGCCCGCGCGGGTGCGGGCCCGCGCGGCGCCCGCGCGGGTGCAAGCCCGCGCGGCGCCCGCGCGGACGCGGGCCCGCGCGGGTGCCCGCGCGGGTGGGGCCCCGCGCGGCGCACCGCGCGGTGCCCGCGCGGGCCCGCGCGGCGCCCCGCGGGCGCCCGCACGGGCACGGCCGCGCGGCGCCCGCGGGGCGCCCGCGCGGCGGCGCGCGCGCGGCGGGGCCGCCCCGCGCGGCGCCCGCGCGGGTTGCCCGCGCGGCGCCGCGCGCGGGTTTGCCCGCGCGGCGCTCGCGCGGTCCCGTCGCGCCTTCACCGTTCGCGATTTTTATTTTTATTTTATTATATTTTACCTACGCCGTTCGCGGTCCTCCTCCGCCTTCGCCGTCCGGGTCTTTTCCGCCCTTGCCGTCCGCGTCGCGACGACGAGGACGGCGTCGGTGGCGGGGACGACGGGGGAGTCCAGAACTAACAACAAAAATAGATAGGAAAAATCCAAATAATTTTCTAAAAATTATTTGCTCACCGAGGATCGTTGGGAAGGTCGCCCGGTCTCACTTTTTGCCTTCGGGTCGGCGTTTGGGGCGATCGGCTCCTCCCCTTTTTCCTTCTCCTTTCCTCCGGTTGGGGTTTCGGCACGTACGAAAGAGGAGGGTTTGAGGAGGCGGAAAATCGAAATAGGGTTTCGCTCGGTGAGCGGGGAAATAAATAATCCCTGTTATGGATATATCCAATTTGTAAGTCCGCACCGTCAAAAACCCCTTTCGGGTGTTTTGACTCTGATTAATTAATTCGTTAATTAATTAATCCCTACCGATAACCCTATTAGTTAATTGTTTGATTATTATCCTCACCGTCGATCCCCATATTTAATCGTTTGATTTCTTTATTTACGTACGTAGGAAACCCATAATTCCCCGTTTCTGTTTCTCAAGAAAATATCCGACTGACGGGATATTTCTCACCTTTAAATCCTGACCACCGATTATTTGATTACCTTTATCAATTAATCTTGGGGAATCAAATTCCCAATTGGATTCAAATTACCCGGATATTTGAATCTTTAATATCCAAATCCCAGTCGCCGATTATTTAACCACCTTTATTAAATAATCAAGGGAAATCAAATTCCCAACTTAAATATCCGGACTTTATCTCTTATCCAATCCACGAGATAAAATCCCACCAATTTAAATCCCTTAATAAAATATCCTGATTTTTATCTCTTATCTAATCACGAGATAAGAATCCCACCAATTTAAATCCCTTAATTAATTCGTACGTAGGAGGATTTAAATTCCGTCACCGGATAATTAATTAATTAATTAATTATCCTTACGAGATAACCCACCTTATCTATTACGGGTGCAAGATATTTTGCACGGTTTCGATGCGTGACTAACTACCGCATCGCTAAGGGTCCCGTTCCGGGAGATCCCGGTATCGGATTTCGAATCCGATCACGCCGTCGGTCATCGCTTTTCGCGCTCTATCGCAGGAAAATACACACACCCTGCCCGGCCGACTTTTCAAAATTAAATAAATTTTATTTCGCTTAAGGCCTAAGCGATTACATGTGAGTTCGAAAATACCCCGAAGGGTCGGGTCACTACACCACTCACACTTTATAAAAAGTTTCGTCCCGAAACTTAAACTCAAACCTCACTTAATCAATTCGGGAAAACATTCCTTCATCTTTGATTCCAGTTCCCACGTCGCCTCGCGCTCTTCGTGGTTGCTCCACTGGACTTTCACATAGGGGATCGTTCGGTTGCGTAGCTTCTTGTCCTCTCTCGCCAAAATCCGCACCGGTGTCTCCTCGACGCTCAAGTCCTCGCGTAGCTCAATGGTGGAGGCGTCCAAGGCATGAGAGGGGTCTGCCAGGTACTTCCGGAGCATCGAAACGTGGAACACGTTGTGGACTCGTTCGAGGTTCGGGGGCAGGGCCAACCGGTACGCCACCGGTCCCACGCGCTCCAGAATCTCGAACGGCCCCACGTATCTGGGGCTCAACTTCCCCTTAATGCCGAAGCGTCGGTTCCCTTTGGAGGGTGAAACCCGGAGCAGAACATGCTCGCCCACCATGAACTCTAAATCTCGGCGTCTGTTATCTGCATAACTCTTCTGTCTGCTTTGGGCGGTCAGCAGCCTTTGTTTAATCAAACGCACCTTCGCTTCGGTCTCCTCCACTAGATCTGGGCCCAGAAACTTTCGCTCACCTAAGTCATCCCAACAAATCGGAGACCGACAGCGGCGCCCGTACAGGGCCTCGTACGGCGCCATCTGAATACTGGCCTGGTAACTGTTGTTGTAGGCAAATTCCACCAGGGGCAGACACCGTGCCCACCCTTCGCCCAAGTCCAGAACGCACGCTCGAAGCATGTCTTCCACGATCTGTATCACCCGCTCCGATTGCCCATCGGTTTGCGGATGAAAAGCTGTGCTGAAGTGCAACTTGGTCCCCATCGCTTGTTGCAAACTTCGCCAAAAGTTCGACACAAAACGCGTGTCTCTGTCCGACGTGATGGATGTCGGTACACCGTGCAACCTCACTATCTCATCGAGGTACGTTTGCGCCAGTCGTTCCCGGGTCCACGTCGTGTGTATGGGCAAAAAGTGGGCCGATTTCGTCAAACGGTCCACGACCACCCATATCGCATCGTGTCCCTGCGGCGACCGCGGAAAACCGGTCACAAAATCCATGGTGATCATGTCCCATTTCCACTCGGGTACCGGTAAAGGTTGCAATTTTCCCGCCGGCCGTTGATGTTCGGCCTTTACCCGTTGGCACACTAAGCAGTGAGCCACGAATCGGGTCACGTCCTCCTTCATTTTGGGCCACCAGAAGGTTTGCTTGACGTCCTTGTACATCTTGGTTCCTCCGGGATGCGCCGCATACGGGGCAGTGTGCGCCTCCCGTAGGATTTCTTCCTTGAGTTCCGGCAGGTCCGGTACGCAGATTCGTCCGCGAAAACGTATTGCATCGTCGGAGCTCACCACGAAATCACCTTCCTGGTTGGCGGTTATTCTACTCCGTACCAGCTGGAGCTGACCATCAGTCGATTGGCCCTCGAGAATCCTGTCCAGCAGAGTAGGTCTGACTACCAGCGTCAGAAGTTGGGCGACTGTCCCCGCAGGTACCACTTCTAGTCTCAATCGCGAGAACTCCGCAACTAGACTATCCTGCTGTGTAATTGCGCTTACATCGGCCTCCGCGGCCTGTCCTCTGCGACTCAGGGCGTCGGCCACCACGTTGGCCTTCCCCGGGTGATAGTGGATCGTCAGATCGTAATCCTTTAACAGCTCAAGCCACCGTCTTTGTCGCAGATTTAGCTCCCTTTGGGTGAAAAGGTACTTGAGGCTCTTATGATCTGAGTACACATTACAGTGTGCCCCGTACAGGTAGTGCCTCCAGAGCTTGAGCACAAACACCACCGCTGCGAGTTCCAAATCATGCACGGGGTAGTTCCGCTCGTACTCCTTGAGCTGCCTAGATGCATAGGCTATAACCTTTCCCCGTTGCATGAGTACTCCACCCAATCCATTTCGCGATGCGTCGCAATAAACTTCATAGTCCTCCCCAGGCTCTGGCAGGGCGAGGATCGGGGCTCGCGTCAACCTGTCCTTGAGCTCTTCGAAGCTTCTTTGACACTTGTCCGTCCAGGCAAACTTCTCCCCCTTTTTCGTCAAGCGGGTTAAGGGGGTGGCTATCTTGGAGAAGCCCTCCACAAAGCGCCGGTAGTACCCGGCTAATCCCAGGAAGCTCCGAATCTCCGTCACCGTCGTCGGTTGGGGCCAGTCCGTCACCGAATCTATCTTCTTTGGGTCCACCGCGACTCCAGCCGCCGAGATCACATGCCCCAAGAAACCGACCTCACGGAGCCAAAACTCACACTTTTTGAGTTTGGCGTAGAGTTTCTGTTCCCGAAGGGTCTGGAGGACTGTGCGCAGGTGTTCTTCATGTTCCTCATCGGTACGGGAGTAGATGAGGATATCATCAATGAAGACCACCACGAATAGGTCCAGGAAGGGTTTGAATACCCTGTTCATCATATCCATAAACACCGCCGGGGCATTAGTGAGCCCGAATGGCATTACCGTAAACTCGTAATGGCCATAGCGAGTACGGAAGGCCGTTTTGGGGATGTCTTCCCCCTTGACTCGGACCTGATGATAACCCGACTGCAGGTCGATCTTTGAGAACACCGTCGCCCCCCGTAACTGGTCGAAGAGGTCATCGATCCTTGGAAGGGGGTACTTATTCTTGATCGTCACCTTATTTATCTCCCGGTAATCGATACACAATCGGAGACTTCCGTCCTTCTTCCTCACAAACAGGACGGGCGCGCCCCAGGGTGACGCGCTTGGTCTGATGAATCCTTTGTCCAGAAGGTCCTCCAACTGTGCCTTGAGTTCCTTCAGCTCCGCAAAGGCCATCCGATACGGTGCCTTGGTGATGGGCTTGGTGCCGGGGAGAAGTTCAATTGGGAAGTCAACCTCTCGTTCCGGCGGCATTCCGGGAAGCTCCGCCGGAAACACATCCGGAAATTCCCTTACCACGGAAATTTCTGAGGGCGAGGGAACGAGTCGGGTGGTTAGTTCCACTGAGGCTAGATAGGCCACGCACCCGCCCTCCATCAATTTCCTTACCACGGGACCGCTGAGCCTGGCCTGGGGAGCGGCCCCGTGCTACATGACAGCCCATCGGGTTTCCGGTTGCAAGGCGTAGGGCGAAGCCCATTTATTCCCTGCATAGCCCTCTATGGGCCCCGGACACACCGGATTTTCTAGACTTCGAAACCGCCCCCGCGCTTTGGCCGGGGAAGGTTTCGCCTAACGCCTACGGATCCTAGTGAGGGGAAGAGAGAGAGTCTAACAAGTGTATCTGGCTAGGGTGTAGTCGGCTGTGGAAAGGAAAAGAATAAAGATCGAACGGTAATCACCTGCTGTCTCTAGGTCTGGGACGCCGCGTCCCCCGCCGCAGTGTCCCGGGGAGTCCGCCCGCAGCCCCTGGGCCAGCGTCGTACAGCGTGCTGGGGAAGGACCTTATCGTCCGAAGAATCTGGGGAGCCCGAGGAGTCTGATGGATCTGAGGGTTCCCGGTTGTCGGGCGGGTCCCTTGGCTGAACGGGAACCGCAGCACTGTCTGGTTCCTTCTGTGGTGGTGGCGTAGGGGCGGCGGCGGCGGGCCTCTGTGGGCAGGCGTCACGAGCGTGATCCGGCAACCCACAGTGGTTGCAATAATGGTACCTCCATGTGCACTCCGCTACCGGGTGTGCACCCTGGCAAATCACGCACGGTCCCTGGGGTGGTCTCACGTCCTCCGCTGGAGTCTGTCCTTCCTTCCGCACCCCCTTCGGTGGTCCCCCTCCTCGGTTTTCTTGGGCGGGGTCCCCTTGGGGAGCGGGTGTAGCAGTCCTCTCCGTCCTCCTTGCTCGCGGCGCCGGGGGCCTGGTGACCCCCGGTTTCCAAGGGCAGTCGTATCGGTTATGGCCCGGCCTGCCACACCGATAGCAATGATCATACCTCCACGGACACTCTGTCACCTGGTGCGTTCCTACGCATATAGGGCAGGGTCTCCCAAGCGGTCTGGGTTCCGCTCTCGCCATTCTTTCGAAGTCGCTCTCTGTCCTCGGGCGCTTGGATGCCGCTCTCGCCATTCTTACGAAGTCGCTCTCCGTCCTCGGGCGCTTGGGTACCGGGCCCTCCGTCGGACCCGGATAGGCAACCCTTTCTCGCGCGCGCGCCTCGGCTAGTTCCTGCTCTGCCCGCAGGGCTAACATAACTGCCTCGTTGAAGGTGGGGAACTCAGCTGGTGGCATTCCCCAACGGATGTCGTTCCTGGCGCCCCGCTGGGCGTGGTCAGCACCCTCAAAATCTCGGATCAGTAGACCCAGTCGTTCTGTAAGGGTCAGCATTTGTCCTGCGATGTCACGCAGCTGGTTCAGGAGTAAACGGTTGGCTGCCGCTGCGGGGTCCATCCTGTTCGTCACGAAACGATTAGTGCTTGGTGGCCGAACCTTGGCCGTCGGCTGCTGTAGACAAAGAAACCATGTCAATCCTATGGTCACAACCCTAGTCCACCGTTTCACAACTACACCTATATTACGTTCCCGTTTTCCCGTACTCTCACGTACTACACCTACACCTTGGTTATCTCATTTCCAATTTGCTTGTGGCACCTTGCACTGTGGATGTAAACTATGTCTACTATGGTTGTGGTTGTATTTTCTCTGATACCATTTAATCTGTCACGCCCCCGGGGGTTTTTGAGTCTTTTGAAGCGGAAAAACGTGTCTATATTTTTTTTTTCTTTTAATAAGGTGGCATATACTTCACCCCGGTGCGTGCCAGACCGCCACATACACGAATTCACTCCGTCCACGGACAGAGTCTCCTTCGTATATGTACGGCGTCTCACTACAACATATAAATCATTCATAAACATCATACATCACACACCAACCAACAACCATGCAGTAGACATACATCATATTCAGAGTTTAATCGTTTAATTAATGCACGTCATTTAAGCGGCGTCAAAGTTTGGAAAAGATAAAACCAGAGTTGTAAAACCCGTGCCCACACGGCACTTCCTTTTTGAGAAAACATTTTCGCAACCTTTATCTTATCATAAAATATGCCGCCATGTAAACACTACTGAAAGGATCATCACAGAAAACTACACCTCATCCACAGAGCTAACTAAAACATATCCACATATAAGGTGATCCACAAGCAACTAGAAATAGTATAAAGGGAAATGAGTCATAAATACGATAACCAAGAGTCCGACTACGATCCTCACGACGCAGTCCCACCGCCATCCCGGCTAACGCACCTAGGAATACCTGTCACGGAGTGGGTAAAGTCAGTGACAAACAAAGTAGATGTGTAACAATATCAAAAGGGATAAAACATACGAACGCGCCGATTACGCCATAACCTTTCGTTAAACACTTGCACATTAATTTACCCTGGGCACCATTCCCAGACCACTTGTCGGGGAGACTAAAGTCCCCCCCTCGTGCACAAACACCTACTTGATGCTTTTACCTCTCACTCGCGGTGCTGGTGTGACACCTCAGCTGGCGCGAAGAGGTCCCCGCTTGCACCATTACCTTTACGGGGCACACGGGTCATAAAGGACCACTTTTCCGGAAAAGTACACCCATGCGGAGGCCAATCCGCCTGTGTACGTGCAGCATCCGAAACCGGATCGCCAAGATTGGCGTGTACTGGGCACCGCGACCGCAGCCGCACAATTATTAGATAATTAACAACAATTGAAAGGTTAAACTATTCATCTACTTTGTTAGGTAAATTAAGGAGTACTTTTAATGATGATAGATGCACTTACAGCACCGGTTGCACTCATCGCAACCGTACCCACCTTATTGGAGAGAAATCGGAACACCAATGTCCTTCGCGCTCTCCCGCTGTGTACCCGGACCTAAGAAAAGTCCGCACAGATAAACTATGGTCAAAACACACACTAACACCTTAAAACAGAAAAACCCCCACCTTACAATTTGACGGAATTTGTCCGGCATCGTTCGATGGTCAAACCGGACTACAACCCGCACCGCCGTCGCCGCCTGTCGGAGCCCCGCGCGGCTCGAACCCGCGCGGCGGGCTCCGCGGGCGGTGCCCGAGCGGCGCCCGCGCGGCGCCCGCGCGGGCGGAGCCCCGCGCGGCGCCCGCGCGGGTGCGGGCCCGCGCGGCGCCCGCGCGGCGCCCGCGCGGGTGCAAGCCCGCGCGGTGCCCGCGCGGGCGGAGCCCCGCGCGGCGCCCGCGCGGACGCGGGCCCGCGCGGGTGCCCGCGCGGGTGGGGCCCCGCGCGGCGCACCGCGCGGTGCCCGCGCGGGCCCGCGCGGCGCACCGCGCGGTGCCCGCGCGGGCCCGCGCGGCCCCGCGGGCGCCCGCACGGGCACGGCCCGCGTGGCGCCCACGCGGGTCGCCCGCGCGGCGGCCCGCGCGGCGGGGCCGCCCCGCGCGGCGCCCGCGCGGGTTGCCCGCGCGGCGCCGCGCGCGGGTTTGCCCGCGCGGCGCTCGCGCGGTCCCGTCGCGCCTTCACCGTTCACGATTTTTATTTTTATTTTATTATATTTTACCTACGCCGTTCGCGGTCCTCCTCCGCCTTCGCCGTCCGGGTCCTTCCCGCCCTTGCCGTCCGCGTCGCGACGACGGGGACGGCGTCGGTGGCGGGGACGACGGGGGAGTCCAGAACTAACAACAAAAATAGATAGGAAAAATCCAAATAATTTTCTAAAAATTATTTGCTCACCGAGGATCGTTGGGAAGGTCGCCCGGTCTCACTTTTTGCCTTCGGGTCGGCGTTTGGGGCGATCGGCTCCTCCCCTTTTTCCTTCTCCTTTCCTCCGGTTGGGGTTTCGGCACGTACGAAAGAGGAGGGTTTGAGGAGGCGGAAAATCGAAATAGGGTTTCGCTCGGTGAGCGGGGAAATAAATAATCCCTGTTATGGATATATCCAATTTGTAAGTCCGCACCGTCAAAAACCCCTTTCGGGTGTTTTGACTCTGATTAATTAATTCGTTAATTAATTAATCCCTACCGATAACCCTATTAGTTAATTGTTTGATTATTATCCTCACCGTCGATCCCCATATTTAATCGTTTGATTTCTTTATTTACGTACGTAGGAAACCCATAATTCCCCGTTTCTGTTTCTCAAGAAAATATCCGACTGACGGGATATTTCTCACCTTTAAATCCTGACCACCGATTATTTGATTACCTTTATCAATTAATCTTGGGGAATCAAATTTCCAATTGGATTCAAATTACCCGGATATTTGAATCTTTAATATCCAAATCCCAGTCGCCGATTATTTAACCACCTTTATTAAATAATCAAGGGAAATCAAATTCCCAACTTAAATATCCGGACTTTATCTCTTATCTAATCCACAAGATAAAATTCCACCAATTTAAATCCCTTAATAAAATATCCTGATTTTTATCTCTTATCTAATCACGAGATAAGAATCCCACCAATTTAAATCCCTTAATTAATTCGTACGTAGGAGGATTTAAATTCCGTCACCGGATAATTAATTAATTAATTAATTATCCTTACGAGATAACCCACCTTATCTATTACGGATGCAAGATATTTTGCACGGTTTCCGATGCGTGACTAACTACCGCATCGCTAAGGGTCCCGTTCCGGGAGATCCCGGTATCGGATTTCGAATCCGATCACGCCGTCGGTCATCGCTTTTCGCGCTCTATCGCAGGAAAATACACACACCCTGCCCGGCCGACTTTTCAAAATTAAATAAATTTTATTTCGCTTAAGGCCTAAGCGATTACATGTGAGTTCGAAAATACCCCGAAGGGTCGGGTCACTACAGTACCTTCCTGCCCAATAAGGATGCGAAGACTTAGTTGTCTTTGGTGTTGGCCCTTTATTATGGGTCAAATAGGTCCAACTTCCTGCCTTGAGACAATAGGCCCGGGGAACTAGTGAGTTGGGTTGGGTGAGCCCAATAGGTTGAGTGGGCTGCGGTCCGCAATAGACCTAACGGCAAGAGGCCCCACAATAGACCCAACATCCAGGTGGGTTGGGTCTGGTCCAGATCTGTGGTGCGGTGTATGCCGCTTTAAATGAATCGGACGTGCACCTCTAAAAGCTCAGGCGTTTGGGGTTAATGGTTAGCGCCAACGACCCGATATTTGAGACTTAGTGGTAAGGGAATTTCCGGATGTATTTCCGGCGGAGCTCCCCGGAATGCCGCCGGAACGAGAGGTCGACTTCCCTATTAAGCTGCTTCCCGGCACCAAACCCATCACCAAGGCACCGTACAGGATGGCCTTCGCGGAGCTGAAGGAACTCAAGGCACAGTTGGAGGACCTTTTGGATAAGGGTTTCGTCAGACCTAGCGCGTCACCCTGGGCGCGCCCGTCCTGTTCGTGAGAAAGAAGGACGGAAGTCTCCGGTTGTGCATCGACTACCGGGAGATAAATAAGGTCACCGTTAAGAACAAATACCCCCTGCCAAGGATCGATGACCTCTTTGACCAATTACAGGGGGCGACGGCGTTTTCAAAGATTGACCTGCAGTCGGGCTATCATCAGGTCCGGGTTAAGGGGGGGAGATATTCCCAAAACGGCTTTCCGGACTCGCTATGGCCATTACGAATTTATGGTAATGCCATTCGGGCTCACCAATGCCCCGGCGGTGTTTATGGACATGATGAATAGGGTGTTCAAACCCTTCCTGGATTTGTTCGTGGTGGTCTTCATCGACGACATCCTCATCTATTCCCGAACAGACGAGGAACACGAAGAACATCTGCGCATAGTCCTCCAGACCCTACGGGAACAGAAACTCTACGCCAAACTCAAAAAGTGTGAGTTTTGGCTCCGTGAGGTCGGTTTCTTGGGGCACGTGATCTCGGCGGCTGGAGTCGCGGTGGATCCGAAGAAGATAGATTCGGTGACGGACTGGCCCCGACCGACAACGGTGACAGAGGTTCGAAGCTTCCTGGGATTAGCCGGGTATTACCGGCGCTTCGTGGAGGGTTTCTCCAAGATAGCCACCCCCTTGACCCGTTTGACTAGAAAGGGGGAAAAGTTCATCTGGACGGACAAATGTCAAAGAAGCTTCGAGGAGCTCAAGGATAGATTGACGCGAGCCCCGATTCTCGCCCTGCCAGAACCAGGGGAGGATTATGAAGTATATTGCGATGCGTCGCGAAATGGATTGGGTGGAGTACTCATGCAACGGGGAAAGGTAATAGCCTATGCGTCAAGGCAGCTCAAGGAGTACGAGCGGAATTACCCCGTACATGATTTGGAACTCGCAGCGGTTGTGTTCGTCCTCAAGCTTTGGAGACACTACCTGTATGGGGCACACTGCAATGTATACTCAGATCATAAAAGTCTCAAGTACCTTTTCACCCAAAAGGAGCTAAATCTGCGACAAAGGCGGTGGCTTGAGCTACTAAAGGATTACGATCTAACGATCCACTATCACCCGGGAAAGGCCAACGTGGTGGCCGACGCCCTGAGTCGCAAGGGACAGGCCGAGGAAGCGGATGTAAGCGCCATTACACAGCAGGATAGTCTGATTGCGGAATTTTCGCGATTAAGACTAGAAGTAGTACCGGCAGGTACAGTCGCACAACTTCTGACACTGGTGGTCAGACCTACTCTGCTGGACAGGATTCTCGAAGGACAATCGACTGACGATCAACTCCAGCTGGTGCGAAGTAGAATAACCGCCGACAAGGAGGGCGATTTCACGGTGAACTCCGACGGTACGATACGATTTCGGGGACGAATCTGCGTGCCGGATCTACCGGAACTCAAGGAGGAAATCCTACGGGAGGCGCATACCGCCCCGTATGCGGCGCATCCCGGGGGAACAAAGATGTACAAGGACGTCAAACAGACCTTCTGGTGGCCCAAAATGAAGGGAGACGTGACTCGATTTGTGGCACACTGCCTGGTGTGCCAACGGGTGAAGGCCGAGCATCAGCGGCCGGCAGGAAAATTGCAACCGTTACCGGTGCCCGAGTGGAAGTGGGACATGATTACCATGGATTTCGTGACCGGATTCCCGAGATCGCCACAGGGACACGATGCAATATGGGTGATTGTGGACCGTTTGACGAAATCGGCCCACTTTCTGCCCATACACACGACGTGGACTCGGGAACGACTGGCACAAACGTACATCGATGAGATAGTAAGGTTGCACGGAGTACCGACATCTATCACGTCGGACAGAGACACACGTTTTGTGTCGAACTTTTGGCGAAGCCTGCAACGAGCAATGGGGACCAAGTTGCACTTCAGTACGGCTTTTCACCCGCAAACCGATGGACAATCAGAGCGGGTGATACAGATCGTGGAGGACATGCTTCGAGCATGCGTTCTGGACTTGGGCGAAGGGTGGGCACGGTGTTTGCCCCTGGTGGAATTTGCCTACAATAACAGTTATCAGGCCAGCATTCAGATGGCGCCATACGAGGCCCTGTACGGGCGCCGCTGTCGGTCTCCAATATGCTGGGACGACTTGGGTGAGCGTAAGTTTCTGGGCCCAGATTTGGTGGAGGAGACCGAAGCAAAGGTGCGACTGATTAGGCAAAGGCTACTGACCGCCCAAAGCAGACAGAAAAGCTACGCGGACAACAGACGCCGAGACTTAGAGTTCATGGTGGGTGAGCATGTGCTGCTCCGGGTTTCACCCTCCAAAGGAAACCGACGTTTCGGCATAAAGGGAAAGCTAAGCCCGAGGTACGTGGGACCGTTCGAAATCCTGGAACGCGTAGGACCGGTGGCGTACCGATTAGCCCTGCCACCGAACCTCGAACGAGTCCACAACGTGTTCCATGTCTCAATGCTCCGGAAGTACCTGGCTGACCCCTCTCATGCCTTGGATGCCTCTACCATCGAGTTGCGAGAGGATTTAAGCGTCGAGGAGACGCCGGTGCGGATCTTGGCAAGCGAGGACAAGAAGTTGCGCAACCGAACAATCCCTTACGTGAAGGTCCAGTGGAGCAACCACGAAGAGCGCGAGGCGACGTGGGAACTGGAATCGAAGATGAGGGAATGTTTTCCCGAATTGTTTAAGTAAGGGTTGTACTTAAGTTTCGGGACGAAACTTTTTATAAAGTGTGAGTGGTGTAGTGACCCGACCCTTAAGGGTATTTTTGAACTCACATGTAATTGCTTAGGCCTTAAGCGAAATAAAATTGTTTAAATTCGAAAAGTCGGCCGGGTGGGGTGCGTGTATTTTTCTGCGATAGAGCGCGAAAAATGATGACCGACGGCGCGATCGGATTTGAAATCCGATGTCGGGATCTCCCGAAACGGGACCCTAAGTGATACGGTAATTAGTCACGCATCGGAATCCGTGCAAAATATCTTGCACCCGTTAGAGATAAGGTGGGTTATCTCGTAGGGGATAATTAATTAATTAATTATCCGATAAGGGGAGTTTGGATTCTCTTACGAGCGAATTAAAGGATTTAAATTGGTGGGATTTTATCTCGTGGATTGGATAAGAGATAAAATCCAGATATTTAAATTGGAAATTTATTTCCCCAAGATTATTTAATAAAAGTGATTAAATAATCGGTAACCAGGATTTAAATTTGGGAATTTATTTCCCCAAGATTATTTAATGAAGGGGATTAAATAATCGGTGACCGGGATTTAAAAATTAGAAATTTAAATAATCGATAATTTAAATCCAATTGGGAATTGATTTCCCGTGATTATTTAATTAAGTAAATTAAATAATCGGTGGCCAGGATTTTAAAGGGTGGGATTTTATCTCGTGGATTGGATAAGAGATAAAATCCGGATATTTGCGGGTTTTCCTTTTTACGTACCGTATGAAATAAAAAGGAAAAAAAAAGAAAATAATAATAATAATAAAATAAATGATT
The DNA here is from genome assembly GCA_029168755.2 of Tillandsia fasciculata. Taxonomy (NCBI): domain Eukaryota; kingdom Viridiplantae; phylum Streptophyta; class Magnoliopsida; order Poales; family Bromeliaceae; genus Tillandsia; species Tillandsia fasciculata. The sequence continues at coordinate 24,131 of JAQOTM010000097.1, read as the reverse complement.
AAATAAAAGGGGATATTTAAACAATCCCCGTTATCCGTAGAAAAGAAAAAAAATTAAAAACCCTAACCGGTGAGGAGAGAAAGAAAAGGGAAAAAGGAAAAAGGCGAGACCCTAACCGGAGGAGAAAAGAGGAAAAGAAGGAGGAAGCGGAGGAACCCGATCGCCCCGATTCACGTGCCGGAGATCGGAGAACGAGACGTCATCGTCTACGGGGAGCGGATTCGGGTCTCCAACGCCAAAAGGAAACAAGATCGGTTCTTTAATTCCGGTAGATTGAGGTTAGTGGTCGTTAATCTTTTTGTAGAATTAATCGGGGTTTTTCCGTGTTCTTGTAAGGTTATTTTAATCGGAACATCGTTCACGGATTTTCGTCGGGTTTTGATCCGCGTCTTTCTTGTTCTTGATTGGGGGTGTTCGGTGTTTTTGTATCGATGTTAGTGGACGGTTTTTAATCGGTTTCTTTTTGGCGGACCTCCGATCGACGTTTTGGTTGTTCGTCGGTCGTCGGTTTAGCCATTAGATTTACCGGGAATTTTTCGGGAATTTTTGGGGCGACTTCGTCGGAACATAGTGGGTTAACGGGAGGCCGCCGCCGCCGTTGTTAGACGGGAGGCCGCCGCCGTCGTTACCATGGTCACGGGGTCGTCGCCGGGATCGCACGGGAGCGAAAACGGAGAAGAAATCGCAAAACGGGAGCGAAAACGGCGAAATTAGGGTTTACTGTAGCAATCCGTACAGCGCGATCCACGGGCCGGGGCGTGCACCCGGTGCACGCCCCGCGGCGAGGAATCCACGGGCCCGGTGCACACAGCCGTGCACCGGCCTGCGCGGTGCACGCGCTAGGCGTGCACCCGGCGCATGCCTCCGCACCCGAATTCCTGAACCCGGTGCACGCCTTGAGCGTGCACCGGCCCGGCCCAAACCGCCCGGTGCACGCTCCCTGCGTGCACCCGGCGCATGCCGCCGCCTCCACTGAACCGTAAACCCGGTCCACGGTTGCCCCGTGCACCAACCGACAGCCCGGAATTCTTTTGCTCCGTTTTTGTCCGTTTTTCCACCGTTTTGAGCGCGGTTTTCGCCGTTGGGATCGTTATTTCCGTGGCTTTCATGTCATGGCCGCCTTGGACCTTCTTGGTCACTTTTTTTATTTTGTTGGGTGTCATTTTCGCCGACGCTCTGCGCCTCGACGAAATTGTCGGGGGCGCGCCGTCGGGTCTTTCTCTCATCTTTTCGTCGTCAGGGCTTCTCGGCTGGACCGTTGACGCCCCGAGTTGGCTACTGGTTGAGAGATTGGGTTTTGTTAGATTTCCGTTAGCGGTTTTGGGTTCCGGTTTTCGGCGAACCGGACCGTGTTGGACTTTTCCGTCAAAAGGAGTAAATTGGGTCTCTTGTTTTGGGATGTTAGTACACGTTTGTGACTATAATTATCCTTGCGGACTTTCTTTAGGTCCAGGGGTGCAGCGGGAGAGCGCGAAGGATACAGGTGTTCCGATTGCTCTCCAACAAGGTGGGTACGGTTGCTATAAGTGCAACAAGTGCAGTAAGTGCATCTATCGTCATTAAAATTGCTCTCAATTTACCTAACAAAGTAGATGGACAGTTAACCTTTCGCATAATTATATTTTGATCTAACAATTGAAGCGGCTGCGGTCGCGGGGCTCACTACACGCCGATCTCGGCAAATCCGGTTTCGGATGCTGCACGTACACAGGCGGATTGGCCTCCGCATGGGTGTACTTTTCCGGAAGAGTGGTCTTTTTGACCCGTGTGCCTCACAAAGGGGTGGGAGCCGTGAGGACCTCCTCGCGCCAGCTGGTACAGCACGCCAGCACCGCGAAAAGGGGGTAAAAGCATCAAAAAGGGGACTGTGCACGAGGGGAGACTTTAGTCTCTCCGACAGGTACTCTGGGGTTGGTGCCCAACTTAATAAATAAATTTGGGGTCGGTGCCCAACTTAACTGATAAATCTGGGGTTGGTGCCCAGTTTAAAATATGCACAGGGGTTTAACGAAAGGTTTCGGTGTACTCGGGTTATTCGGTTCGTTTTTCCTTCTTTGATATTATAGACATCTACTTTGTTTGTCACTGACTTTACCCACTCCGTGACAGGTATTCCTAGGTGCGTTAGCCGGGATGGCGGTGAGACTGCGTCGCGAGGACCGTAGTCAGGACTCTTGGTTTTTATCTCATTTTCCTTTACGCTTTAAGTAGTTAATTTGCTTGTGGATTACTTTAGTCGTGGACACGTATTAGTTAGCTCTGTGGATGAGATGTACCCTTATGCTTTTGATACTTTTAGTGGTGTTTTCTTACGCGGCATGTTTCCACAATAAACTAATTGATTGCGAAAATGTTTTCTCAAAACGAAGTGCCGTGTGGGCACGGATTTTACAAACGCTGGGTTTTATCCTTTCCAAACGTTGACGCCGCTTTATAAACTGGTTTTGCATGGTGATGTATGTCTACTATATGGTTGATGGTTGATGTTGATGTGGTTGGTTGAAATTCGATGTTATAATTGAATTGCATGTTGTAAATGAGACGCCGTGCATATACAAAGGAGACTCCGTCCGTTGGCGGAGAGAATTTGTGTATGTGGCGGTCTGGCACGCACCGGGGATGAGGTTTATATCACCTTATTAAGAAAAAAAAAAAAAAAAATAGACACGCAATTTTCCGCTTTAATTGACTCAAAAACTCCCGGGGGCGTGACAGTAATACCATTTAATCACATCAAGAGATAAAACTACGGGTTTGCAAACGGTGTTCACAAGACACCCAGTTTTTCCAAAGTGTTTACACATTCATAATAAAGCAGCTACATCTTTTTGAAAGAATAAATCCAGAGGTTTACAAGCAGTGCGCACACGACACTTGATTTTGGAAAGTATTTTCGAAACCCTTTTTGTCTGGTATAAAACATGCCGCACAAAAGTCAATAAGGAGCATAATAAAGATCACATCACGAAACAAACTCACAATCCAACATCCACGATATTCCACAATCAAGTAATTGAGAACTTAAACTAGATAAAAGGAGATGAGATAACCCAAAGCAAGAACGACGAATTAACCTCATACGCCTAATGTCCTCTAGACGCTGCCTCACCATCGTCCCGACTACTACACCTAGTCAAACCTGTCACGGAGTGGGTAAAGTCAGTGACAAATAAAGTAGATGATTCAAACATTTAACATGAATTTTAAAACAAACGAATACACTGGAACCTTTCGCTTTTCCTCCTCATGAGTCCACATCACTTGATTTAATCACATGGTACCTGTCGTGGAGTCGACGATCTCCCGTCGTGAACAATTACTTTACTTGCGTGATGCCCTTAACCCCTTCACGGTACTAGTGCTGCACTTTTAGCTGGCATGAAGGAGTTCCCACACGGCACTTTCACTTTTGTGGGATACACGGGTCATTCAGACCACTTCTCCGGAAAAGTACACACATGCGATGGCCCTATCCGCCTGTGTACGTGTAAGCATCTAAAAATATGATAGCCGAAATCGGCGTGTAACAATCACCGCGACACTTAGTCGCCACAGTTAATAACAGGAGATACGGTACATATTCATGCGAAAGGTTAGAACAATTGAAACATCTCATCTACTTTATTGAACAGATTAATATACTCTTTACGATGACATATTGCACTTATTGCACTTACTACACTTATTGCAAGGGTACCCACCTGGAATGAAGATAAACGACCGCTCCCGTGACCCTCCTAAGCAATCAGAACTTCACGCGGCCTAATAAAATAACCAAAGGCACAATTTAACACTTTACTCTAAATAGGCAAAATCAGTGGTACCGACCACTGTAACAATGTAGCACTCGAGAAATTCAAGCGTGGTTGCGGGCGAGGAGGCAGATCTAAACCTAAATGGTTGTATACCGGTGTGCAAATTGCACAGTTTTCGGAGCACTATTTCTGCCTTTCAGATCTGAGTCTAATCTCGAAAATTTGAAATCACCAGTGCGACCGTCTCATCGAATCGATCGAAAATGGTATAGAAAGATTTTCGATCCGACGGTCAGATCGTCCTGAAATCAGAGTGGCGCAGCGGAAGCGTAGTGGGGCCCATGACTTAAGTCGTGAATAGTAACCTCCTGATTTAATTCCCCGCCGAGCGAACGTTGGCCGATTCACTGTCTGGAGTCCGAATCTAGCGATCCAGGTAGTTGTTTTGAATGGCATCGACATTCTGAGCGCAGTGGCGCTGACCAAATTTCCGTTTGACTAGCCTAAAGCATCGTAAAGCGTGCCGAATTGTATAATTTACAGTATTTTATGGATTTTAAAATTTTAGAGGATCGAATGCAATAAACTAACATCACTACTTAATGGATTTCGTCGAGCCGGACGTCGTAGTGGTGTCCGTTTTTCCATTTGACCACTGTACCATCTCGAAATGCGTAAAATACGGTAAAATTTACTGTATTTTCGGTGTAAACCCAATATTTTATGCACCAGGTCTAGGTAAAACTTGGTGTAGAGGGATCTAACTGCGAAATGGATCTATATTAAGGAGCTGAAATTAATTGATTAAGATTTGGGGGACTAATTTGCAAAATATTGCAAAGTTGGTTAAGATAACTAACCTTGAGTGGTTACTCCTTGTAACCGTAACCAGGCCATGTCCCCCACTCCTTCCACCATCTCTGCCACGAGCCAAGCCACGAAACTGCTCTCTTCATTGGGTGGCTCGGAGTAAGGTGAGGAAGGTACTATTTATATCGAACTTAAGGGGAAGTTTGAGGAAGAACCATCACACAGAGTTTTCTTGCACCCAATCTCCATCAAAGGTTTCTTCTTCTTCCTCTGCATCTTCCCCGTGAGCCGCACCATCAGCCGCCGCCGAGGATCGCTGGAAAAGCAAGATCCTTGCCGGATTTCGGGTTGTGGAGGAAGGGTTGCACCAAGGTGGCCTGGGTTCTCTTCCAAAGCATCCAGAGGACCTCTGCAACCTGTAGAAGACTAGCCAAGGTGATCAGGAATCTTGCCGTGGCCGCGCGACGCTGGGAGGAGCAAAACCGGCGTCATCCCATCTTCTCCAACTCCGGCGAAGGTGAGGCTTCTTATCCTTTGGTTTTATTGGCCAAAGACCCATGGAAGAGCCTTTATGAGGTCTTTTAGACTTCCCCTGCCAAGTCCCGAACCTCCATGCACGGCCGTTTGCCGGCGGTTAAGTTGCACCGCCGGAAAATTGGTTTTGCTCCGCCGCGGCCAACCATCGCATCCGGCGGCTCGAGTCTTGAACTAAAATGATAGATATCTTCTGTTGAGTATAATGAACACTCCCATGAAGTTTTATGGCTTTTGGCTTAGTGTGCAAGTTGCAGACCTAAGCCCTAGTTTCGGGTTTGTGAGGGCCCGGCCGAGCTTCTTGCTCCGGCGCCGGCGACGCTTTCCACCGCCGCCACAAGCCCAGAAATGTTCTTGGGACCTAGAGGAGTCCACCCATGTACTTGCATGGCATCCATGCAGCTTGGTTGAGGCGCTGCCGTGATGGGCTCGAGGTGGGTTCGAGGTGCGGTTGCCGGCGTTCCGGTCGTCTCCGGCGGCCGGGGAGTGGACGAGAAGCTTCCTGGGATCAAGTAGATCCCAGCCATGCCCTTGCATGGATACCATGAAGCCTCGGTGGAAATCCGCCATTAGAGGCCAAGAAGCTCCAAACCGAGCTTGCTCCGCCGCCGTCTCCGCCGCGTCCTCACCGCCGGGAATTGTTCCAGATGTGACGGTAGAGATGAAAAACACCTTATGGTGCAGTTGCTGGAGGCCCATAGACCAGAGATGGAAAAATCTTCATCTCGGGTCTATGGTGGTCATCTTCTTCATTTGCTCCACCTTTGCCCGTGGCTAACCTGGGGAGCAAGCTTGAACCCAAGTTGATGGGGATTATCCTGCAACTTAGTAGATCATTTCCATCCAAGTTGGAAGCTCCCAGGTGCTTCCCTTGCTGAGAACAAGCTTGAAAATTGGTTTGTTACATGTTGTTTGATTGATGCACACCAAGTGTTTGTGTTAATGCCTCAATGAAGATTTTTATAGAATTAGACTTTGAATATTATATGAAAGTTTCTCCAATTTATTCCCTGAGCTTGATGCTCACTTCCGATCAAAGTTGATCTGTGTGGAATTGTGTTTGGAGCATGGTGTATATTGTTAGAAAGCAAGGTTTTAAATTCTGCTAGATCCAGCAGTTCTGGGCTGCACTTTGGGCAAGCCCCTGTGTTTCTGGGGTGCTTTGAGCAAAATGCTCGAGTTAGTTTGCAACAGGCACAGGTAATTATAAAGATGTAGTGTTATCAAGCTCTAGATTAGTGTTTGGCTTAAGTCCAGGTTTTAGGCTGTTTGCGAAGCCGCGACAGTGAGCTCCTGGCTAATTTGGGGTCATTGGACGCGATGCTCGCGTTTAATTTAGGTTTTGATGAGCCGGAGAAACAAAAGTGCGTTTTAGGCTATGTTAGAGAAGTATTTTATGGCCCGAAGTTTTCCTCGGGTTCCGTGCTGCTGCAATAGGGTGAGCACGGTGTTCAGTAAGTTGAGTGTCATCTACTGGAGGTGACGGTTCGTAAAAATAATATTCCGATTAAGAGAACGAGCGAAAACGGCTCTCAAATTGCTATGTAAGTGCGATTTCTGGAAACCCTAGGGGTCTAAACGCAAATGTTACCTAGCGTGCTGTCCTGGACTGTGTGTCACTAGATTGGGTATGTGTGAGAGCCGATTGTTCTGACCTGTGCATATGATTCAGGTCTCAGCAGTTCAGCACCAGTCTAATCCAGCGAGAGCTCGGGATCGGCCTACATTCAGGTGGTTCGCTCGACAGACTTAAAGGTGGGTTGTTGCTTTCAGTCCTTGCTTTTAATTCTACTAAATTGGGTGGGTTCAATCTTGTGCGTACTTGGGGTTAAAGATCGAAGGGTGATAGGCACTACTTGTTTGACTGTGCTAACGTTTAGCACAAAGAGAAAAAGAAAATATAGAAAAAGAAGGGATGTTCTAAACTTTATATGGACCTTGTGCTTGGATTGAAACAGTGTGGGTTTTTCTCCCGAGGTTTGGTAATGTTAGTGTTCCGGGGAGGATGTTAAATATTATGTTAACCTGTACTAACACTGACGGCTTCTATGATTTACTATATTACCCCGTGTTTTGTTACTATGCTCGAGTGCGACACGCGCATCCGCGGTTTGGCCACCGCAAAGGGTGCTCTTTTCCGGAAAGGCGGTCTTTGACCCGTGTTTACCCACGAGGTGACGTAGTGGGGCCCCCGTAGGTGTGGGGTTTGAGGCACGAAGGTGCGAGCGGTGGGACCCGACGAAGGGATTGGATCCCGATGGGGTCAGGTGTGGGACTCGACGAAGGGATTGGATCCCGATGGGGTCAGGTGTGGGACCCGACGAAGGGATTGGATCCCGATGGGGTCAGGTGTGGGACCGACGAAGGGATTGGATCCCGATGGGGTCAGGTGTGGGACCCGACGAAGGGATTGGATCCCGATGGGGTCAGGTGTGGGACCCGACGAAGGGATTGGATCCCGATGGGGTCAGGTGTGGGACCGCCGGGATTGGATCCCGACGCGGTCAGGTGTTACAGGGGTAAAGGTGATAAAAGTGTTACAGGTGTTACAGGTATTGCTGGTGTTACAGGTGATACAGGTGTTACCCGTTTGAGAGAAGTGGATTGCCCCAGCTAGTCTCACTTTATGGTTTGGTACTACTTTACTGCTTAGTACTGTTTTTATGATAGTGTCACTGACTACCCACTCTGTGACAGGTACCTCCAGGGGGTAGAGGTAGGCGACGGTGAGGCCGAGGTGGTAGCAGTCGGGCTGAGGGGCCCTAGTATGCTGTTTTTATTTATTCTCTCTGCATTGCATTTCATTCGGAACTGTAAGTTATTGTGTGGTTCTCGATACCCTTGTGGGGTCGTGTGGATGTTGAGTACTTTCTTTTCCTTTATCATTCCCGGTTGGCCGTTTTCTAAACAAATCAACCAGAAAGCAAAAGAAAAAGGACTTCGTAAACTGGTTTCAAAACCTAAGGCCGTGTGGGCCTGTTTTCAAAACAGTGAGTTTATACTTTCAACTTGACTGGCCACGGGTATTGTTTAGTCTTCATGCACCATGCTACCTCAAACTGTTGTGATTAAATTTAAATGATTGCTTGTGTGTGACGGTTGTAATAGCCGCGACGCCGTGCATATACAGAGGAGACTCTGCCCGATTTTTCGAGTAAATCTGTATATGTGGCGGGTCTGGGCACGCGCCGGGGAAGAAGGTTTTAAAAGAAAAATTTTGTACGCGCCTTACGCTTACCTTTGTGTACCGTTTCCGCTAAAATAAAACCCCCGGGGCGTGACAGATTAAGATGGTATCAGAGACTTCGCTTTAATCACAACAGTGGCAGCCCAACATCCACCGAGACATTACACTTAACTACAAATAAATGAAATATGCAGGGTTTAAGGAGTAGGACGCGAGTGAACGCAAGGGGGAAAATTAGTGTGATTCTTTTATGCGCAGTTTGCCTAAGTATGCTGGGGCTGATGTGTTTCTTTGGTGTGCACAGAGAGAAGCCCGGTTTTAGGTGGGCAACTACTGTCGGACATGGACCGTGCGGCAGAGGCGAACCGCTTACTACGCAACCAGCTGCGCGACGTGGCTAGGCACCTGCTAGACCTTGCGGAACACGTGAGTATGCTGACCCAAGAGCTTGAGAGTGTCGACCACGCGCAGCACGGCACCGGTGGTGGTAACCCTCGAGGGATACCACCAACTGGCGTTTCCACCTTTCAGGGAGCGGTTAGCATGGCCGTGCGCGCGGAACTAGAGCGTACACGACGGGCACACCCCCACCCCGGCCCGACAGGAGACCCGTACTCGAGCGCAAAGCAACCAAACGTCAGAAGAAAGGGCCGAATGTCGGGCAGGCGACGGGGGAGGGACCGGAACCACCAAAGCCCTGCGTCATTTGTGGTGGTGCGCATCCAATGATGAATTGCCCTTGGCGGAACGGACATTGCTTCCGGTGTGGCAGGCCGGCCACACGCGTTACGATTGCCCCCGGAAGCCGCCGTCACCAGACCCCCGGCTCCGAGACCGGACGACCTACGCCTGACGGACTCTTCGGGTACCGAGTCCCCATCCCGCCTCGCCGAACGAGACTGGCCCACAGGTTGTGAACGGATCTCCCCAGCTGCCCCGGGAAGCAGTGATGAGGAATCCCAGAACAGGGGATAGCAGGCAGTGATCGGATGTCGAATCAGGGTTAGGATGGTCTTTATGGGTAGTTTACTTCTCTTTTCTGTTATAACTACTAGGAATATTAGAGTGCTTTATGGGTAGTTTACTTCTCCTTGCTGTTACAACCACTAGGAATATTAGAGTGTTTTATGGGTTGTTGCTTTCAGTCCTTGCTTTTAATTCTACTAAATTGGGTGGGTTCAATCTTGTGCGTACTTGGGGTTAAAGATCGAAGGGTGATAGGCACTACTTGTTTGACTGTGCTAACGTTTAGCACAAAGAGAAAAAGAAAATATAGAAAAAGAAGGGATGTTCTAAACTTTATATGGACCTTGTGCTTGGATTGAAACAGTGTGGGTTTTTCTCCCGAGGTTTGGTAATGTTAGTGTTCCGGGGAGGATGTTAAATATTATGTTAACCTGTACTAACACTGACGGCTTCTATGATTTACTATATTACCCCGTGTTTTGTTACTATGCTCGAGTGCGACAGGCGCATCCGCGGTTTGGCCACCGCAAAGGGTGCTCTTTTCCGGAAAGGCGGTCTTTGACCCGTGTTTACCCACGAGGTGACGTAGTGGGGCCCCCGTAGGTGTGGGGTTTGAGGCACGAAGGTGCGAGCGGTGGGACCCGACGAGGGATTGGATCCCGATGGGGTCAGGTGTGGGACCCGACGAAGGGATTGGATCCCGATGGGGTCAGGTGTGGGACCCGACGAAGGGATTGGATCCCGATGGGGTCAGGTGTGGGACCCGACGAGGGATTGGATCCCGATGGGGTCAGGTGTGGGACCCGACGAAGGGATTGGATCCCGATGGGGTCAGGTGTGGGACCCGACGAAGGGATTGGATCCCGATGGGGTCAGGTGTGGGACCGCCGGGATTGGATCCCGACGCGGTCAGGTGTTACAGGGGTAAAGGTGATAAAAGTGTTACAGGTGTTACAGGTATTGCTGGTGTTACAGGTGATACAGGTGTTACCCGTTTGAGAGAAGTGGATTGCCCCAGCTAGTCTCACTTTATGGTTTGGTACTACTTTACTGCTTAGTACTGTTTTTATGATAGTGTCACTGACTACCCACTCTGTGACAGGTACCTCCAGGGGTAGAGGTAGGCGACGGTGAGGCCGAGGTGGTAGCAGTCGGGCTGAGGGGCCCTAGTATGCTGTTTTTATTTATTCTCTCTGCATTGCATTTCATTCGGAACTGTAAGTTATTGTGTGGTTCTCGATACCCTTGTGGGGTCGTGTGGATGTTGAGTACTTTCTTTTCCTTTATCATTCCCGGTTGGCCGTTTTCTAAACAAATCAACCAGAAAGCAAAAGAAAAAGGACTTCGTAAACTGGTTTCAAAACCTAAGGCCGTGTGGGCCTGTTTTCAAAACAGTGAGTTTATACTTTCAACTTGACTGGCCACGGGTATTGTTTAGTCTTCATGCACCATGCTACCTCAAACTGTTGTGATTAATTTAAATGATTGCTTGTGTGTGACGGTTGTAATAGCCGCGACGCCGTGCATATACAGAGGAGACTCTGCCCGATTTTTCGAGTAAATCTGTATATGTGGCGGTCTGGGCACGCGCCGGGGAAGAAGGTTTTAAAAGAAAAATTTTGTACGCGCCTTACGCTTACCTTTGTGTACCGTTTCCGCTAAAATAAAACCCCCGGGGCGTGACAGATTAAGATGGTATCAGAGACTTCGCTTTTAATCACAACAGTGGCAGCCCAACATCCACCGAGACATTACACTTAACTACAAATAATGAAATATGCAGGGTTTAAGGAGTAGGACGCGAGTGAACGCAAGGGGGAAAATTAGTGTGATTCTTTTATGCGCAGTTTGCCTAAGTATGCTGGGGCTGATGTGTTTCTTTGGTGTGCACAGAGAGAAGCCCGGTTTTAGGTGGGCAACTACTGTCGGACATGGACCGTGCGGCAGAGGCGAACCGCTTACTACGCAACCAGCTGCGCGACGTGGCTAGGCACCTGCTAGACCTTGCGGAACACGTGAGTATGCTGACCCAAGAGCTTGAGAGTGTCGACCACGCGCAGCACGGCACCGGTGGTGGTAACCCTCGAGGGATACCACCAACTGGCGTTTTCCACCTTTCAGGGAGCGGTTAGCATGGCCGTGCGCGCGGAACTAGAGCGTACACGACGGGCACACCCCCACCCCGGCCCGACAGGAGACCCGTACTCGAGCGGCAAAGCAACCAAACGTCAGAAGAAAGGGCCGAATGTCGGGCAGGCGACGGGGGAGGGACCGGAACCACCAAAGCCCTGCGTCATTTGTGGTGGTGCGCATCCAATGATGAATTGCCCTTGGCGGAACGGACATTGCTTCCGGTGTGGCAGGCCGGGCCACACGCGTTACGATTGCCCCCGGAAGCCGGCCGTCACCAGACCCCCGGCTCCGAGACCGGACGACCTACGCCTGACGGACTCTTCGGGTACCGAGTCCCCATCCCGCCTCGCCGAACGAGACTGGCCCACAGGTTGTGAACGGATCTCCCCAGCTGCCCCGGGAAGCAGTGATGAGGAATCCCAGAACAGGGGATAGCAGGCAGTGATCGGATGTCGAATCAGGGTTAGGATGGTCTTTATGGGTAGTTTACTTCTCTTTTCTGTTATAACTACTAGGAATATTAGAGTGCTTTATGGGTAGTTTACTTCTCCTTGCTGTTACAACCACTAGGAATATTAGAGTGTTTTATGGTTGTTGCTTTCAGTCCTTGCTTTTAATTCTACTAAATTGGGTGGGTTCAATCTTGTGCGTACTTGGGGTTAAGATCGAAGGGTGATAGGCACTACTTGTTTGACTGTGCTAACGTTTAGCACAAAGAGAAAAAGAAAATATAGAAAAGAAGGGATGTTCTAAACTTTATATGGACCTTGTGCTTGGATTGAAACAGTGTGGGTTTTTCTTCCGAGGTTTGGTAATGTTAGTGTTTCCGGGGAGGATGTTAAATATTATGTTAACCTGTACTAACACTGACGGCTTCTATGATTTACTATATTACCCCGTGTTTTGTTACTATGCTCGAGTGCGACAGGCGCATCCGCGGTTTGGCCACCGCAAAGGGTGCTCTTTTCCGGAAAGGCGGTCTTTGACCCGTGTTTACCCACGAGGTGACGTAGTGGGCCCCCGTAGGTGTGGGGTTTGAGGCACGAAGGTGCGAGCGGTGGGACCCGACGAAGGGATTGGATCCCGATGGGGTCAGGTGTGGGACCCGACGAAGGGATTGGATCCCGATGGGGTCAGGTGTGGGACCCGACGAAGGGATTGGATCCCGATGGGGTCAGGTGTGGGACCCGACGAAGGGATTGGATCCCGATGGGGTCAGGTGTGGGACCCGACGAAGGGATTGGATCCCAATGGGGTCAGGTGTGGGACCCGACGAAGGGATTGGATCCCGATGGGGTCAGGTGTGGGACCGCCGGGATTGGATCCCGACGCGGTCAGGTGTTACAGGGGTAAAGGTGATAAAAGTGTTACAGGTGTTACAGGTATTGCTGGTGTTACAGGTGATACAGGTGTTACCCGTTTGAGAGAAGTGGATTGCCCCAGCTAGTCTCACTTTATGGTTTGGTACTACTTTACTGCTTAGTACTGTTTTTATGATAGTGTCACTGACTACCCACTCTGTGACAGGTACCTCCAGGGGTAGAGGTAGGCGACGGTGAGGCCGAGGTGGTAGCAGTCGGGCTGAGGGGCCCTAGTATGCTGTTTTTATTTATTCTCTCTGCATTGCATTTCATTCGGAACTGTAAGTTATTGTGTGGTTCTCGATACCCTTGTGGGGTCGTGTGGATGTTGAGTACTTTCTTTTCCTTTATCATTCCCGGTTGGCCGTTTTCTAAACAAATCAACCAGAAAGCAAAAGAAAAAGGACTTCGTAAACTGGTTTCAAACCTAAGGCCGTGTGGGCCTGTTTTCAAAACAGTGAGTTTATACTTTCAACTTGACTGGCCACGGGTATTGTTTAGTCTTCATGCACCATGCTACCTCAAACTGTTGTGATTAAATTTAAATGATTGCTTGTGTGTGACGGTTGTAATAGCCGCGACGCCGTGCATATACAGAGGAGACTCTGCCCGATTTTTCGAGTAAATCTGTATATGTGGCGGGTCTGGGCACGCGCCGGGGAAGAAGGTTTTAAAAGAAAAATTTTGTACGCGCCTTACGCTTACCTTTGTGTACCGTTTCCGCTAAAATAAAACCCCCGGGGCGTGACAAACAATAAACCAACGAAAACCAAAATCACTGTGCCAAGAAGACCGCATTGTCAATCGAAAATCAACAAGTCAAAACTTGTCAAGTAAAACTGTAAAACTCCGATCAATCCGGATCTCTGACGGTAAATCCCGATGGTTAACAACAACCAGATCGCGACTCTATCGTCGCGAACTCCATCGGAACCCAAATCCGCTAACGAAAATCAAACAACCCAATTTCTCAACTGGCAGCCAACTCGGGATGTCAACGGTCAAGACGAGAAGACCCCGACGGCGAAAACGATAAGAAAAAGGCCCGACGGCGCGACCCCGACGATTTTGTCCGGACGCGGAGCGACAGCGAAATTAGCACATGACATGGCGAAACGGTGACTTAGATGACTCCGAGTAGCCATGCCAAGAAAACGGCGGAAACGGTGATCCCAAGGGTGAAAACGGCGCTCAAAACGGTGAAAAACGGACCCAAAACGGAGCTACCGAACTTCCGGCTAACGGGTGGTGCACGGGGCCAGGCAAGGACCGGGTCTGCGGCCGAGGGTGGCAACGGCCACAGACTAGGCACCACTGTTGGGTTTAGGTTAATAAGGATCTAATAGGGGAAAAAACACCTAGAGGGGGGTGAATAGGTGTAAACAATAAACACTCAAAAAATCATTGTGCGATAAAACCCAATGCGGAAAAATAAAAGAACACACAAGATTTTTACGTGGAAAAACTCCAAACCGGAGTAAAAAACCACGGGACCGATAACACGGCGAAATCCACTAGAATTAACACACGTACAAGGTGATATAACGTACTCACAGACGACTCAACCTTTTACCATACGCTCCTAGTAGATCTTCTCCGCTCGCTCCACGACGCTTCTCGAATCCACGATCCGCGCCCAACGCTGAATCCACAGCGTCCAACGTCGAATCCACGACGTCCAACCGAATCCACGGTCTTCACCCAATGGCACGCTTCGAATCCACGAACGCACCTCGCTCCGAATCCACGAGAGCGATAACACCTTGAATCCACAAGGCCACGCGAGTCCACGCGCCGATTTTGGGTAAATCGTTGTTTGTTTGGGTGGTGATGATCCGCCGAATACTTAGATTAAAGATAGATCGGAAATACCATCTAAGTATTCATTGATTTGATTCTACTCAAAATGTGAGTATGGAAAACCTAGAATCAAATCAATCAATATAGATGAAGAACCATAGAATAGATCTATTGATTTCCTTTCTTCTCTATATGTGGATTTTTCTTTTCGGCTATCTTTTCTTAATGCCGATCTATTGCGGATGCCCTAGAAATGAAATAAGGGCTATTTATAGGTTAGAAACCCTAGGAAGAATATTCGGATCAAAAACAGCCTTTTCTGGAAAGTTTTACCGACGGCGATCCGGATTGGATTTGGCGATCCGGATTGCAGAAGCACAAAGACGATTTCCAGAAAATTGCCTGTTCGGGATCCGGATCGTAGTCCCCGATCCGGATCGTTCATACAGTTTTACCAGAACATCATGTTCGGGATCCGGATTGCAATTCCTGATCCGGATCGAAGAAGCACACAGGTAAAACTAGTGTTCGGGATCCGGATCAGAGATGCTGCGATCCGGATTGAACCAGTGTATGAACAAACACCTTTCGGGATCCGGATTGAAAGCCACGATCCGGATCCTGAACATGTCCCATGTCCAGTTTTTGATGAATAAGCAATTAAAACCTCTTCCAGGTGTTTCTACACTATAAGAAGTATTCGGATCATCAAAATTCTTTAGTTAAACGTACCTGATCCTTTTGAATTCTTCTTTCTTGAGATTGAGGTATACGATCCAAAGTTTCTTCATCTTCAATCTTCAAGACTTAATACATTCACGAAATACGCCAACTCAAATTCCGTAACAATCTCCCCCTTTGGCGGTTTCGTGACAAAACACAAATCCACAAAGAAAATTCAAAAAGATATTTTTGTTGCTATCACCATACAACAAAAATTTACAAAAGAGTTCCAGAAATTAAAAACATGAGATAAACTCCTAGAACAGACTCTAGACTTAGACATCTGTAATCTCTGCACACAGAAAACATTCTTGACAAACAAATTCGTTAGATACCTCAAGAATTGAAACATACAAAACCAAATACAGAGATAGAGTTTATTCTCATCATGACATTTGAAAAATTCAGATATGTGAAAGAATCATAGTTAAAACCAACATATCTTCTAAGCAGTTGAAAACCAAATGTCAAAGTATGTTAGTCCAACATCAACTTGTTAGTCATATTACATGCCCAAATAGTTAGTCGAATAGTTAGTATAGAAGCATGTCACAAATCACAAAAGAAAAACCAAAGTTGAGTTGAGATTCATACTTACCTTGATATCATCGATATTCACAATCATTCATTGTTCAGAGTTCTTTCTAACTCTCTCACTCTCTCCCCCTTTTTGTCACAAAACAAAGCCAAAACGTAGCATGAGCTACAATATGTAAGGAGAGTAAAAAAACATAAAGTCCTAATAGTATGCACAAACTGAAAACTAAACTAAAAAAAAATCCTGCACAAAAAGAAAAGGTCAGTTTTCAGAATCTGAGTCTTCAGAACTTGTGCAACCCAATCTTGGACATTATCTTTCGCATCCGCTTGTCCATTGAATTTATCTTCTTCGTGATGGTGATGTGAGCTGCTGTGATATTTCAAGCTCATTGGTAATCCTTTGTTGTTCTTTCAAAATTTGTTCCTGCTGACAGACAGTCGTTGTTGTTCTTGAAAATCGAATTCAATGATGCTTCATCATCTGTGCCAGGTGCTTGATGAGATGGTGATGCAGCCGTGCTTGGGTCAGGCTTCTTCCCAGATGCAGAAGCTTGAGTGACATGTGGCAACTTGTGAAGGGATTTGACAATTGTTGACTCATCTATCATGTTCAGACATTGATGATAGGTTGTAGAGCTGATGTCAACTTGAAATTTCTTTAAGATCCTCATTATAATCAGTGGAAATGGAAGTCTTTCGCTGGGGTGAGGATGCTCAACATATCGTGCCATTCTATTCCAAATGATGTACGGGATGTTCATATTCAATGCCGTTGCCTCTGATGGATGTCCTATGAGATATAAGAACAACAATCGTTCCCATCTCACAACCTTCGTCTGCATGTTTGGAAGTATGTTGTAACACGTGATGAAGTTTAAGAAGCGATATTCAAGACGAAGTTCTTTGGATCGAACTGATTTTTCGGTTGACTGTGTTCCCTCGAGACAAATTCCTTCGATAACTTTTCGCCATAAAGTATTTGTCAAATTTATCCTTTCAGGTAGTGGACTCCTTTCTTGCTGGCTTCCATTCCCAAAACCTCGCCAATCAACTGTGGAGTGATTTTGAATCTCGTGCCTTGGATATTCGTGTAGAACTCCATAGGACCGTTTTCAAATTCGCGAAGATGCCGTGCATTGGTATAGAAGGTCCTCACTGGTGCAGGCAGTATCCGAGAGTTTCTGGGAAGCGACATACTTGAATGAGATTTGCTTGTTCAATCAAAGTACCAAATTCAGGGGAGTGACCTTGTAGAGCCTCAATGTTCACATGCCTTTCGCCAATGCATTCGCGATGTTCAAAAGCTCTAAGACGGTCACTGTTAACAAATACTTCTTCAACACGTGGCGGAGAGTCAGGAGCTATTGGTGGGTCAACCTTGGTCTCCTGTCTTAGTCCAAAACGTCGAGCAAGTCGTTTTCGTTTTATAGAGATAGTTGGGGCAGGCATAGGAGCTTTCCCAGTGTCCAAGGGAGCTTTTCCTTTTGTGTTGAGTTAGTCGGCAATACCTCATCATCTTCATCATCTGTTATCATGTCCCAATGAATCTCATTCTCATTCTCTTCAAGTTCAGTGTCACTTATGACATCGACTTCTCCTTTTCTTTGGAGTTTCTTGGCTCTTTTCAACTTATTAGTTGCTCGGTGAGCACCATCGTAACCAGTAGCAGAATGAACCAGGAGAATGCCATTGCGTCTAGTGCTTTGAGTTTAAGAAAGTGTCCTGTGAAACCAACTCAAGAACATATGAAAAATCGTCAATTTTGAAAAATTTGAAAACATTGTACCTAGACAATCATAATCATGTAGAGAAGCCAAGAATCAAATTAGTTTTCCAAAAAGAATTTTAAAAATAGATCAATTCCATGATTTACAAAAATTCCTCTTTTATGCCCTAAAACCGAATTTTTAGAAATCGAAGCCTAAAAACTCGTTAATCAAGTAAAATCCCAGCATAAAAGCAAAACTAATTGACCCAGAGTTCTTATTTCAAAAGAAATTTGATCAAAAACCATTCACAAACGAAAAAGTTCCAATTTTTCAACTCACGTTTGATGAAAAACCATAAAAACTGTGAAAAACCGAGTTTTGATCATGAAAACTTACTTGAATCC
The DNA here is from genome assembly GCA_029168755.2 of Tillandsia fasciculata. Classification (NCBI taxonomy): domain Eukaryota; kingdom Viridiplantae; phylum Streptophyta; class Magnoliopsida; order Poales; family Bromeliaceae; genus Tillandsia; species Tillandsia fasciculata. Next base: position 6,209 of record JAQOTM010000097.1, on the reverse strand, counting down.
GAAGAACTTTGAGTTTTGAAGCTCCAAGAAGCAAGAAATCTAGAGAGAGAAACTCTAGAGGCTTGAAAACCAGAGATTAGGGTAAAGAAATCAAAATCTGTTGTTTCTATATAAAACCCTAGCCGTGATCCGGATCGGCCGAGAATGTGATCCGGATCGGCTACCCGCAGGAAAAATCCTGCGTTCGGGATCCGGATCACTTGCCCGATCCGGATCGGCTACAACTTTTTCTTCAGAAAAATTTAGAAAAATTCATAAAATCCAGAAAAAGTATGTAAGCACTTTACCATGTCAACTTTAAACAAATGACATCGTTTCATACAACAAGAAATAGATTATGCAAAATCTATCAAAAATATCCAAAAATGAAACGAAAATTTACGAAAGTTAAAACACTTAAAGTTGAACAACTTCAATTACATCTATCCTGATCTTATGTGTAATGCCTTTATCAAATCATCAATTTCAGTAAAGAAAATGAAGTACCAAGATCAATAGATGTTTGAAATCCCAGATAAGTTAGATAATATATCTAGACAATCTGTTGAAGGAGTGGCTCTTTGAGCATCTTTTATAAAAATCCCACCTTATACCAACCATGAAATACGACTGAGTCAAGTATTTCAATATGAATTTCATCAACAATTTTCAAACAAAAATTTGCTTTTCATTCATGGAGTATCTTTTTTCTTTCATTTTCTCCATGTGGTGGTAGTTTTCACACTCCTCATTGGGATGTAACTCTTTCCACATCTTTTGAGCATTTCACATTTCATTGACTCCCCCTCAATTGGCTATCAATTATTTAATATATAAGGTATTCAACCAAACCATTGATCTCGAATTCATACTCGACTAAGCAATCAAATATGATAATGACTATACCAAGAGATCATTGAGAGAGAAATTGACTTTGATCACTTAAAAGATGGTTTAATTAACGTAAATGATCATTGCAACATTGAAATATTATGACATCAAAAGCATAATAAATTTCTAAATGCATAAAAGGATGCAATTAAAGTCAATTATGATTTATGCTCAATTAATGTGCTATGTACAGAACATAGATAAAGAACAAAACAAAAACAAAAAAAAACAAAACCTAATCTAAGCAAAGGTTTCAAAAGAGTTTATTTCAAGGAAAGCATGCCAATTGCTTTACGCAAGTGAATAAAACGTTTTTGATCCAAAGGTTTTGTTAAGATGTCAGCTAATTGATCCTCAGTTGAAATATATGACAGTTGAAGAATGTTTGATTCAACTAGCTCTCTAAGAAAATGATATCTAAGTTCAATATGTTTTGTTCTAGAGTGCAACACAGGGTTTTTAGAAATGTTAATAGCACTAGTGTTGTCACATAAAATGGTTACCGAAGATGTTGAAATCCGGAAATCGCTCAACACGCTTTTCATCCAAATCAATTGGGTTGAACAACTTCCTGCAGAAATGTACTCCGCTTCGGCAGTCGAGAGTGCTATGCAGTTCTGCTTTTTACTGTGCCATGCAACAAGGCAGTGGCCAAGATAGAAGCATGCACCACTCGTGCTTTTCCGGTCATCCACCGATCCAGCCCAATCGGCATCTGAGTATCCAACAATATCCAAAGTCGTTCCCATAGGATACCAAATTCCGAAATTGATTGTACCTTTGATATACCGGATGATCCGTTTCACCGCTTTCAGGTGAACCTCCTTCGGTGCTGATTGATATCTCGCACAAATCCCAACACTGAAGGATATATCCGGGCGACTAGCCGTGAGATATAGTAGACTTCCAATCATACTGCGGTACAGTTTCTCGTCTACATTCTCACTTTGTGATTCACTTCCAAGTCCCTTATGGCTAGTTCCCATTGGAGTCGGAAAATCCTTAGAATTTTCAAGATCAAACTTTTTGACCAACTCCAGTGCATACTTGGATTGACACAAGTGAATTCCTTCATCGTTTTGTTTAACTTGTAATCCAAGAAAATAATTCAATTCGCCCATCATGGACATCTCAAATTCGCTTTCCATGGTCTCCGCGAATTTAGAAGCATCATTATCTCTTGTTGCTCCAAAAACAATGTCATCGACATAGATTTGAGCAACTATGAAATTGTTTTGATAATGCTTCACAAAGAGAGTCCTGTCAGCTCCCCCTCGAGTGTAGCCCTTTTCCAAAAGGTGCTTTGTCAACCTTTCGTACCATGCTCGCGGTGCTTGTTTCAGACCGTAAAGAGCCTTTTTCAGACGAAAAACATGGTTAGGTAGTTTATGATCCACAAAACCTTTCGGTTGAGCTACATAAACTTCCTCATTTAAAAATCCATTTAAAAAGGCGCTCTTAACGTCCATTTGAAATAATTTGATTTTAAAATGACAAGCAATCGCAAACAATATACGAATGGACTCGAGTCTAGCTACAGGGGCGAAAGTTTCATCAAAGTCTATACCTTCTACTTGAGAATAGCCTTGAGCAACTAACTTTGCTTTGTTCCTGATGATAGTACCTTCTTCGTTTTTCTTGTTCTTGAAGATCCATTTGGTACCTATCACATTGTGTTGCTTCGGAGGCTTCGTCAGTTCCCAGACTTTGTTTCGCTCGAATTGATGGAGCTCTTCCTGCATTGCTTTAATCCAATAATCATCTTGGAGAGCTTCATCAACATTCTTTGGTTCGATTTGTGATACATAGCATGCAAATCCGCAAACCAATTGTCTCCGTGTCCTAACTCCTTCTTGAGGATCTCCAATTATGTTCGACTTAGGGTGATCCTTGGAGATGCGTAATGTCACGCCCCGAGTCCGCCAATTTGTACGGTTCGGGCACGCTAACAGACCCGCCAATCGGGTAAACCTTTTTCTACCCGAAAGGAACGGTAACATCCATAATAACACAACAAGTGTATGCGGAAGCTCAATATCAGAGTACTAAAAATCACTATAAATTTAAAACTTTCATTCAATAACTAATGCGGAAATGAAAACATACAGGAGTGAACCATAAATTAAACTTATTACACTTTACAATTCTGAACTTGCAAATAAATTATTACATTTTCTTTACATAATTCCTCACCATACAAGGTTCACTCAAGAAATATAAAAAGGGATACCTCTGCTAGACCCTCTAGGTCACTATGCTGCTGGGCCCTTGCCCCTGTCGTATGCCTCGCTGTCGTCTGCATCTGATCTGTCTCGACCGCTGCATCCATTCCCGAACCTGTGGGGGGGGTCACCCAAGGGGTGTGAGAACTCATCTGAGTTCCCAGTGGGTTCAACCACCGAGAGAAAGTGTCCTACACCACTTGGTCCAATGGAAGCAATAATAATAGTGCTAGGAAACTAAAATCCTCAATATCAAATGCAGCTATGCAATATAACATATCACTACACTACACTATCTATGTCTAATCACCACCAGCACTACTCTGTCTAGCCACACTAGGCTGCTAAGCACCAACTCGGCCACTATGCCGCTGTATACAGGGTCAAACTAACCCGGCCACCTGGCCACTCTATTTTTCTTTATTCTTTAGATTCTGGTGCTTTAGTTCAAGTTAACCCTCAGAAATTCTTATCCAACGGGCCCGAGCCCGGTAGTCTGCTACCATAAGATAAGATTTCTAAGGTTGCCGATAACACCCGCAAGTGTTACCCCGTCCTGCCGGGGGACTTGTCATACGGGACACTGCCCGATAGGTCACTGCCCAACTCTGACAAGAGTACTCTATCTACCAGTCATACGGGTCGCTGCCGGGAGAGGGACCTGTCCAACTCCTGACCGTTGTACGTTCGCCCCCGGAGGTACGCCCGTTTTATCTTTAATTTTCTTTCTTTCTTTTCTTTTTTTTTTCTTTTTATTTTAGTTCTTAGCCTCTTTGCTTTGAACACTTGCTTTCCTTTCTTATTCGAGCTTATAGCTCCCTTTTTGCCACTGGCAAATCACTTTCTCTTTTCTTTGAGCATTTAGCTCCTTGCTTTCACTTTTAGCCCTTCGAAAGTACCTCGTCCGACGGGTCACTGCCCAGGGAGTCCTGCTCCACTTGACGAGTCTCAAATTCGAAGGCGCCATTTACATTCTCTTTATGCTTTTTAGCCACTTTTAGCTTGCTTTTAAACTTTGCCTTTTACAACAATTTATTTCTTATCCTAGGTCTCGCCATAAGGATAACTAGAGAGTCTCCTGGACTCTTAAACATTTCTCTTTTATTTCTTTAACTCAAATTGAAGTTAAAGTTATTATCCATTTGCCCAGACACCCTATGACTTCTAGGGTTATATTTATTTAATTCTTTAACCTTGGATCTTATCCCACTTTCCTGATTCCTCACTGAATCCTAGAGTTAACTTAACTCTATTTTCCTGTTTATGAACTTAAAGTTCCTCTACTCTAACTTAGGTTCCCTTTACCTAAGTCCCATGTCATACTTGTCCTAGAGTTCCATGACTCTATGTTGACCTCTAGTTCACCTTAGGTTTCCTTAACTAAGTTCCATGTCATATACACCCTAGAGTTTTCTGACTCTATGTGATCACTCTATCCAGTGTCCTTAGGTTATCACCTAAGACCATGCCACTCGTCCAATCCTAGGATAACTCCTAGTTGAATGTCACTCGTCAAACCCCTAAACTAGGTTTTTCTCCTAGTCTTACTACCAACATGTCCTTTTCCTTAATGCACATGATTCCTAGAGTTATACCCTAACATGATCATACTCATAATCAACAATCTTTCTTATACAAGTAATTGTTTCATTTCATTCATCAATTAGTAATTACTTCTACGCATGCATTATTCATCAAGAACTTGGCAAACCAACAGGTTTGGCACTTTTATTCTGTTGTCAAGGATTGCGCAACACCTATATTTCTCATCTGCTGGCAACCAAAACACGTTGCCCCTTTCTATCTGAATTTATCTACACAAGCAACTAATCATGATCAACCTAAACCCTCTAACACGGGCTACTATCATGCTTGAATCGAAAAGCAAAGGAGCAAGGGAACAGGTCACCCAATTTCGGCAGAAATTCCCCACCTGGTGGTGTTCCCAATTGCTTGTAGACACTTGCCATTGTATCGCGCGATTCTTCTTCTTCCTCCTCAAGCTTGCACGTATAACGGTGGCGCATCCCTTTGCGTCCGCGACGCAGAACGGTGCACGTCCTCCAAACCTGCACGCAAAACGGTGGTGCACGTTAATAAAACTTGACTTGCACGCAAAAATGGTGCACTTACCTTAAATCTGCATGCTCATAAAATAAATGCTCATTTATCCACATTTGCACAAACCACTTACACCCTACAGAAACTCCCTCAACATGCAAGCAGCATCAATGCTCACTCAACTCAATAAACTCTTTAAAGTTCCAATTAAAACTTAATTAAAGTGTTACATGCTCCCCAACATCTGCTCACATACCCAAATTACAAAAGTCCAACTAGAAAAACCACAACACTCTTAAAATAAACACCAGCTTCCCATCATCTCTTCCAAAATGAACTCCTACAGCTCATTTTTAAGCCCCTTACCACACACCAACTCTTCCTGTTCACATAAGGCCACAATACTCAACATATTTACCACCAAGCAGTCACAAAACACCCTCACCACTTTACCAACCAGCCTTCCTCTATTAACACTCACAAGACAAACCACCAACAGGTTTACCAGCCCTCCAACGTTACCAACAGCATACTTAAGGAATTAAAGTCACACAGCTCACATACCACTTCCCACATACATACGTTACACAAGGTTCCAAGCCCAAAAGCAAAATAGGTAATCCTTCAGCCACACACGAACACATTAATTTGTCCATCAATATTCTTCACTAACCACCCCAAATCAAACACATTAACTCACATAAATTAATCTTAAGCTAATTTATACTCTCAATCAGCTCCAATTGCACACAAAAAATATTAATGTTCTCATACACCATTATTCAACTCCCCCTTACAATAAGTATGTGCACACACAAACCCGTTATTTCAAATCCACTACTCACAGTTACATAAGCTACATCTACCTCCTTGTACACTCAATTTACATCCACAAGCCACATCCTTACTCATGCATGCATGCTGTGATGCATTCCAAAAAATCACACCAAAACATCCCACTAATACATCCCCAGCATAAGTTGCTTCCCAAGGATCACATAACAAAATCCCTTAATTCAATCCTCAATAGATAATTCCACCAAACAAGCACATATC
>JAQOTM010000985.1:43037-64367 GCA_029168755.2 Tillandsia fasciculata | reverse complement strand
GCCCCAAATCAAAATCCTTCTGATACCCAGTACTCAGGTTCTAGGATTGATAGATATCGTCAAATCTCTCTCTATCTCAAGCAACTATTCACAATAATGCCATTACCATCCACAGCTTGACCTCCTCAAAGTTATGCTGGCACTGTTTAATCCACAACTCTGGACCTCTGTCACTATCATAGTCTAAGCCAACACAACTGCCACACTCTTCGTCGGGTCCCTGTTCACCTTGCAGCTGAAATCACATGGCCTAACCACAGAATCTTCCAAAGTCAAGCACACTCTCTCAATTTGGCAAACAACTTTCTCTTATAAGTTGCAGCACTATCCTCAAGTGCTACTCGTGCTTTATCTCATCTCAGAAACCAAACCCGATATAATCAATCAACCCGCCATGTACAAATCTAGCTCCCTACTAGCACGGCAACTCACTTTAGAGCTCAACTCACACTGGTTCTACACCCGGTCCAAGTAACCGCCGCACACACAACAAGTCCTCAAATCCAAAGGCCGCAGGGCCTTAGTCAATCCGCTTGACTTCACTGTAAGCTCAAAATGTCTTTATCGGGTTCAGACTCTATCTGGCACAGCCCTCAGCTGTAGGGTTCCACAAGGCCTCCAGTGTCCCGCAAGGCATCAACCCAAACACAATCCAAAACTATCTGTGCTCGAACCGTCACAGTACCCTCACCGTTGTGCACTCACAACGTGGCATCACTGCCGTGTACCAACGGCATGGCATCACCACCGTGTACCAACGGTGTGGCACACATCCAAATACCATCTCTCGAATCCTCACATCGTATCCTCACGACGTGGTACTGGGTCACACAGTCCCCTCGATCCCTCGGATCCGCAGCTGCACTAACAGCTCTCTCACTGTCTCACAAGTGGTACTCCAGAGATGCTGCCGATGTCGGCGCGGCTTCCAAACCATGTCGATCACAACCTCGATCTCAGTCTCATTAAACGGCGGCTTCAACATCAGATCAGGTAAACTCCTGTCAGGAATCACACGGCGATAAAGATATTCCTTTAGTCCCGGTGCCGCCGTAAGCACCTTCTCTACAATCGCTAACCAAGCGATATGACCACGACTCAACCTCTGTCGTGCTCTAACATCCTCTGAAAACACACTCCTCCTGGCCAGGTCCACGGAGGTCATTGTCCATTCTCGACAATCCAAGATAACATAACATTGGGATAACCCACCCTATCCAACCTCATATCAACATCTCGGAGCCGATGTAGGACTAACAACTCTAGGATCAAATCCAGGTCCTACAAAACTGGGCGGAACTGGCAACACTCATACCTGTGCTATACGTGATCTGAAACCTGATCCTCACGTGCACAGCCAATAGTCCCTTCTCTGGCCCACGCGAAGCTACACCTGCTCTAGTAAACACACCCAAGCAGTGTCAGTATCAACAAGCTCCAACTCTAATGACCATAAGTAACCACACCTGATAAGACGCGATCCACTATCCTGGCATCCTCTAATCGGCTGCACAATTCATCCACAAGATGCTGGTGGCCATCGCTCATCTGTCTCGGCTCTCGGCTCAATCAGCCTACCGGTAAGTCGGATGAACCGCTGCATCCTGAAGGGTAGTGGGGTGCCGTCGCAGGCGGCAAATCCAAGAACACCACTCTGGGACCCTCTGCCTGAAGATGTCCTGACTAAACACATGAAAAACATCGCCCTCAACCTGAAGTCACTCTATGGCGAAGAATGCGGCTCCCCGCAAGGGCATACTCATCCTAGCACTGCTGCTGGTGCCATCAACTGTCGAGAACCTCCTAGTCTCTATCTCCTCTGAGACTCATGATCCTGTGACTGGAATCAAGGCAACCTCGATCCCTCGACTATCCCAAAATCAGCGATACTGGACATCTCTCTCTGGAGCTAGTCCCTCGCTCTCCGTCCCTCTCGGACATGATCACAGACCTCAGTCAATCCATCGGGCATGCACAACCGCTGTATTTGAAGTCGCTCGTCGAGAATAATCCAAATGATAACATCCCGAAGCAGTCCCTCTCAAACATGATCAATCTCCTGGGCCTAATCTGGGCAGCATGGGGCACTCTGCCCAGCAATCATAGAAACTCGCTCCGAATCCTCAACCACTCTCCTGATGGCCCAACGGGACAAATTCGACGCCACCAACACTCGGCGTCCCTATCCAAAAGTGCGCAACTAGGGGCACCTGGTGCTTGTCCTGGATAACAAGTCCTCAAACACTTTCCAAAGCGGCAATCCAGTTCTCGGCCTCTCGAGGCTCCAACTCTGCCCTGAAATCTGTAGGGGATGGAACTGGCGGATGCTCAACAACCAATCAACTCTCGCTGCTCCTGCACTACTCACAGTGCAACCTGGTCGAAAACGACAACGTCGCGGCCGAAAGCACTACGGCGATACCTCACACAATACTCTCTGCTCAAACATGTGCATCTCACGCTCTGTGTTCTCTTCCTGGTGCCGTGTCGCCTCAACAACTGAGCTACCTGGGCTCGTAACTCGCAGACCTCGCTCTGCTCTGTCCATTCAGCCTCCCGCTGATCGGGCTCCTCATCCAAGGTCAACACGCCCTCGCCGCTACACGGCGTCTCGAGGCACCGAAAATCACTGCAACAGAACAAACGTTAGGACCAAAAACTCTCTCGACCCAATCAAGCGAAAGTCTATAACATGTTACCCGTTCAAAGCATTATGTTGTCTGCAGCCACATAACCACTTTAGAGAATAAACATGTAAAATCACTCGCCCCAATCCCTCGGGGAGGTAAAAACTCAATCAGGACTCTCGCTAAAATCACGCCTCTCACGACAGTCATCCTACTGTCCACCAATAGCCTAGGGTCACTAAGTCCTCAACGACTATAACCTAGGCTCTGATACCACCCTAATCTTTCACGCCCCGGGTTCGAAACTGCGACCCGGGCTCGCCAACAGATCGCCATCTGTACGGAAACTGCCGTACAGACGAAGCGTCTACCCTGCAAAAGATCTATAGCTAAACATGCATCAGAGCTGAAAAGAACTAAATAGCTACAAAATCCACTGAACACTGATATAAATAAATCTCAATACAAAGTCTCTCAGCTACAAAAGTAAAGAAATCCTCACTGATCTCCAGAATGTTCAGTACAAAAGTGGCGGCATAAAATACACCAGTACATCTACCTCTGACTCCTCAGTGCTGTAAGGAACTAACGGCCACGTCCTCACCTCGATCAGCTTCTCCGCGTGTGATGACCTGGATCTCCGCAGAGCTGTTGCGGTGCTTTGTGGTGGCTACTGGGGCCCTACGCGGTGTGCGGGAGGTATTTGGGGCTTTTACGGAGTGACCAGCAGCTTCTGGAGGCTTACGGGGCATGTCGGCGGTGTTCGGGCGCCAATTTGGACACAAGTGTTGGACTCCGGGCTTCAAGTGGATCACGTGGGTGATCGGGGGACCCCATCGGGTGTTTAGAGGAGTTTGCGCGCTAAACGGATATCGAGATTGGGCTCGGCGCGAAATTTGGACCAAGAATACTTTCCGGGGGCTTTCGGCAAATTTTAGAGTGAGAATTTGGCGAAACGGACGTCAAAATCGGACTCAGCGCGCGAAAACGGTCAAAACAGTGTATTCGCGGCATTTTTGGGCTCGGGTTACTGTTCATGCCGGAATAGTAACTCCGGCGATCGCCGGCGGCGGCCGGCGGCGGCGGCGGCGGCGGCGGAAGGCGGCGGAGGGCCCTCGGGCAGGCGGCGCGCGGCCGCGGGCAGCCGCTGAGGGCGCGGGCAGGCGCGGCAGGGGCGCGGGCAGGCGGCCGGTCCACCGCGCGGGCGTGCACCAAGGCGGGGACACGTGGCGCCTGGTGGTTGGCTGGCTCACAACACCCGGTGCAGGGAGTCGAGCGGCGGTGCATGGATTTGGGCGGAGCCACGTGTCGGGTTTGGATTGGTGCGGTGCATGGAGGTTCGTGCACCGGGTTCAGCAGACAGAGGCGGGACACGTGGCGCGATGCTATTGGACGGTCAACTGTGCGGGCTGAAGCTACTGTGCGGGCAGGCGGGCGGCGCGGCGGCTGCTGTCGGACACGCGTCGGGCGACGGCGCGCCCCGCACGGCTGTCCGCTGTGCGGATGCGCGCCGATCCCCTGTGGGGGACGCGTGTCGGCGACTGGTTGGATCCGCCCGGTCGGACGGGGTGCGTCCGACCCGGGCTGGCGGATCCGGGCCGGATTTCGGCCCGAAACCCTTTAAGAAGTGGTTTTCTCCCTTTATTTGATCCTTAGGGTTTTTGAGAGGGGTTTTTCTCTCTTCCTGTTGAGATTTAGCCCGAGCTCCTCTCTGGGACTTTTCTTCCTCTTCGAATTCCCTATCTACTGTAGCATCCCCGAGAGTTTTGGAGGTTCGGATCCCGAGGTTTGCGAATTTTCCGGCGCGGCGCGACGATTGTTCTTCGATTTTCAGATTCGTCGCTTCTCGGTGTTCAAGCTCCCCTGGTTCTCCCCGACATCGTATTTTCACGATTTTTGCGCCATCGGATTCTAGACAGGTAGGGCTTCAATTCATCCTCTAATGGGTTTCTCCTGGTTCTGAGGTTTTGATGATGATTTTGAGGCTTCTTGTTGACCCTTTTTCCGTCGCGGAGTTTTTGGACAGCACCAACTTGTTTTGGCGATAACTTTGCGCTCGAGCATCGAAACGGGGCGATTCAAAAGGGGATTTGCATCTACACATCACGAGGAGTCTACTGGAATTTTCTTGGAATTTCGTGGATTTTCCCTGAGGGTGAGGAATCTCTTTTTACAGATGTTTTTACTGCTGTTTTGGGATGAGAGTATCGTTGAGATAGTCCTCTTGTCGATTTTCGTTCTCAGCACAGAAAAATCGTGGGAAAACGTGCAGGTACTCATTTCGACCGTATCGTCGCGTAGATCGTGATAGTATTTTTCTGGAGATTTATTGGGCACGTTTCGCAGGTAAAAATTATCGAACAGTGAATCTGATTTTAGGGGACTGAATTCTGGATTAAACTTGATTAGTAATTTGTCGGTATTCTTTGGGACCCTTTGGCACAGTGTCGCGGAGGTTTTTGGAGATCGAGCGCGGACTTCGCCGTCGGACCTTGGATTTAGCGCTCGAGGTGGGTACCGTTGTTTAACCTCCTACTTATGATGTCCCCATTAGGCCTATTTGAGTGCTTTTATTACCTTGCTAAATGAATCGGTAAAAGTAAATAAGTGGCAGGATAATTGGGAATTGGACGATATTGCTTATACACATTGGGACCTCTTATGTTGATGAGATGAATGGACATGGGATTACTTGGCAAATGGAAATTTAATTAGTGGCATACCTTATCTTGTGGAATGATAATAATAATTAAACCCTGTTTATAAATAAAGGACTTTGCATGCTTGATTGGACATTTAGTTAGGCCACCTTTTTCTGCTACACTATCTTGATGGCATTGACTTAGGAGAAACCATGCTTTTCTATTCTTTTGTCTACATTTGGGGGATAGTACGCTCGGGTTCGAGCAGGGGCTGGGATAGTGTAGTCAGACAGTTGTGGGTATTGCGGCAACCGCGGACAGTAGGCGGTTGACCGGATATCGATTATTCTCCCCGATTGTGGATCTTGGACTTTGGGACAGGTAGGCTTGATGGCAGGGTATTGCGGCAACCACGGACCTTGGGCGGTTGGCCGGACAGTGGTTATTGCATCAGATTGGGTATCGGGTCTTTTAGTGGATGGGGTTTCCCACTATTGGTTTGTCTTGCATCGGGTTGAGATCGGGTCTCCTTTTAGTGGATGGGTTTTCCCACTTTGATCAGAGTCATGATCCAGTCCTGCTGTTTTGGTACTTGTTACCCAGGTGTTATTATGGTACTTGGTACCCAGACATTATACTCGTGTGGGTCGCGCCCCTCGAGTGCCACTCCGGAGTGTGCGTTTTACAGGCTTCGAGTCCTCGGGACTCTCATCCCCTTTCGGTGTTATGTGGGGCCAGCATATCCGATTGGGCAGGCACAGCAGGCAGTACCAGTGTTTACTGGTGTATCGATTGGGTCTAGGCAGACAGGCATTTACCTTCTGATGCATATATTTAGCTATATTCCTAGCTGGCATTTTAGAGGCATGTAGTGGTAGCTTTACCCATCATCAGCAGTTTTGTTTCAGCTTACCACCTTTGTTCATTCTTCCGCCTCTTATAGTCCTGGTGGGCACATTTGAGTTGAGGTTTACCCACTAGGAGGAGGCTACTGTTTTATAGTAGTTCTCACTCCCCACTGCATTTCTTTTGTTCTTCCCCTTTGTTTTGCAGAGTCGTCTGCGGGAGTTGCGGGACCCTCCTCAGCGGATCGAGGTGAGTGGATCGCGGATTAGATAGCGGTCTACCCAGGCACCAGTTATGTTACTAGATGTACCCCGGATATTCTCAGATACTCTACTTTTCATTTCATTTTGGGTCCGGCTGCGTCCGGCTGGTTGTATTTGATTAGTGAGCTGGGAGAGACATATGTATTATTGAGAGTTATTTCTGCACTTTACTTTTCAGCTTTATCTGAGATGTACTAGTTCTAGTTTAGCTCTGTTTATGCTCTTTTATTATATCTTTTATATCTGAGCAGGTTACCAGCGCTTCGTATACACGGAAAATTCCGTGTATACGGCGGATCTGTAGACGAGCCCGGGTTCTGGTTTACACCCGGGGCGTGACAGATTAAGTTGGTATCAGAGCTTAGGGATAGGTCAGTTGGGACTTAGGAAACCCTAGGCTTTTGGCAGACCTTAGGAAGGCAGGACGTGAGTGACGTGACATTATGCGAAAGTTGGCAATTTGGTCATGTGTTTATTGGACTCTTCCAGGGAGGGAAGAGGGATTGGCATACCCTATTTTTGTGGGACAGTTATGTTGGCTGCAGACAACATAAAGTTACAAAAATAGGAGGATGCCTTTGACTTTCGCTAGATTGGGTCGAGTGCGGTTTCGTTATTGATCTGTGGTTCTCTGTGTGACAGGATGCCTCCCCGACGTCGGATTCCTACCCGGGGTGCCCCTACACCCCCTGCTGAGCGAGGACAGGCTGGATCTTCTGAGATTGCTGAGTTGAGGGCCATGGTAGCCCAATTGGCGGAGAGCAGCCGCCGGCAGGAGCAACGGATTGAGCAGCTACTGGCGCGGAGAGGGGCGCCGCCTCCGACAGTGTCAGAGACCCCGGCACCACCTGTGGAACCACTTGTGCCGACGGCGCCATCTTGGAGTAGCGGGGCTCAGGGCGTGGCCCAGCCTTTGACCCCGGCGGAGGAGCAGGACTTCGCGGATAAACTGGTTAAGTTCTGTAAGCGCGGGCCGCCCAGGTTCTCGGGGCGGGATATGCAGCCGTGGGAGGTTGGGACATGGTTAGCGGCGATGGAGAAGATTTTTCGGGATTTCTTCATCGACCCAAGGTACAGAGTTTACATGGCGGTGCATTGCCTAGATGGAGATGCAGACCTCTGGTGGCATCGGGTGGAGCCACGGGAGTTTCAGATTTCTCGACAGTTACCCTGGTCCGAGTTTCGGCGTATGATTGTGGACACCTATTTTTCGACCAGCGTGAGGAGGAAGCTGGAGGACGATTTGAAAAACATTCAGCAGGGCGACCGGTCAGTTCAGGATTACCATCAGGAGTTCATGCGACTGTTTGACTGTGTGCCCTATGTCGCCCGGGATGGACCACACCAGGTCGAGTTATTCGAGGCAGGCCTCCGCAGCGAGCTCTATATCCTTGTGCATGCACAGCGACACCAGACTCTTCGGGAGGCCGTTGAGCACGCCTCTTGGGTGGAGAGAGGCAACGCAGAGGTGGCAAGGCGAGGCGGGATGGTCGTGCTGAGTTCTGTGAGGAAACGACCAGCACCCGAGGATGAGGGACAGACTGATTCATGGAGACCGCCACGGCCTCAGTCACCTAGCCGTGGGCGTGTGGAGCAGCGAGAGCTTAGCGGATCCCAGTGGCCATCGCAGCAGCAGCAGGAGTCCCAGCATCAGACTCAGAGGCAGCAGCAGCAGCGGGCGAGGCAGCCCCGGTCTTCAGTTGGGTGTGTTTTCTGCAAGGGCCAGCACCCCTCTGATACTTGTGATTTGCGGCATGGTCGTTGTTTTCGGTGTGGACAGCCAGGCCACATTCGAGCTACGTGCCCCCTTTCGACTTCAGCGGCACCCTCATCAGCATCGGCTCCTCTTTCGCCTCAGCAGCAGTGGTCGACTCAGTGGCCTTATGCTCCAGCGAGCAGGTCACCACCTTTTTACCCTGCGGATCAGCAGTTGCCGGATCGGGGCGGTCCGGTCTACGCCACTCAGGTGGAGGATTTTGCAGCAGCCGACTTTGTGGGGGCAGGTATGGTTTTACTGTATTTACCGGCATTGTTTGTGCATTGTATTGCATTTGGGCATCCTAGTCATTTGTTAGGGGTGCATGTGTTCCTTGCATTGGGTTATGGGTAGGACGGTTACCGGGTGTTCGGGAGGTCGTATTTCCGGTCTTTAGCACGTGGGGGCGTGTTGTGGGTCCTGCCTAGTGCAGTTGAGTCCTTGGTGGTACCTGTAGGCCTGATGGTCTTGACCTAGTTGTGGGGCTTGGGTTCGGTACTTAGGACGGTTAGGCTGGCTCGGTTATCTTTCCTTGTCGCGGCAGCTGATTATGCTGCAAGGACGGTCCTTGTGAGAGCCAGGCCTGGAGGCGTTGGTGTACCTGGGTTGCTTGGGGGTATCTTCGCTTCTTTGGTTTTGACCTTGTGAGCGAGGCGGATGTCTCGTAGTGGGCGAGTAGCTTGTTTGCTGGTGTGTTTGAGGGATCTGCGACGGCATCGGGACTTGGTGATACCCCTTTTGGTGGTGAGTTTCTAGCTGTTCTCCTATCGGAGTTGTTTAGCATGACACCAGTTTGGGGGTGGGGTTGAGGACCCAACCCCAGGATTTGATGCGTTGGATTGTGTCAGGCCAAGTGTGGCACCTTTGGGAGCGCCGGTGCTATCCGTGTGTGGAAGGTTGGGTTCACTTCGGCTTTGTGAGAACCCTTAAGAATTTGTCGGAGTGATCATCGGGAGCTAGCACCCTTCTGTCCAGCTTGGGGGATTTGAGTTACGAGCTGCAAGGATATTGGATCTTCGCGAAGATGGATTTGCGATCTGGTTCTCTCGACAGCTCCTGGCTGAGTGTTGATTGCTTCTACATCCCGACGATTTTGTTTTGGAGATCTGAGGTTCTGAGACCAGTTGGGAGACTTATATCGGATACTTTGGGAGTACAGAGGTATTTGGATCGAGCTTTGATATCGACGGACTGGTGATTGGATATTTACCCCCCTATTGGTTGAGACTCCGTGTTGAGGAATGACTTTAGTTTCGAGGACGAAACTTTCTTTTAGTGGGGGAGGATGTGATGACCTGGATCTCCGCAGAGCTGTTGCGGTGCTTTGTGGTGGCTACTGGGGCCCTACGCGGTGTGCGGGAGGTATTTGGGGCTTTTACGGAGTGACCAGCAGCTTCTGGAGGCTTACGGGGCATGTCGGCGGTGTTCGGGCGCCAATTTGGACACAAGTGTTGGACTCCGGGCTTCAAGTGGATCACGTGGGTGATCGGGGGACCCCATCGGGTGTTTAGAGGAGTTTGCGCGCTAAACGGATATCGAGATTGGGCTCGGCGCGAAATTTGGACCAAGAATACTTTCCGGGGGCTTTCGGCAAATTTTAGAGTGAGAATTTGGCGAAACGGACGTCAAAATCGGACTCAGCGCGCGAAAACGGTCAAAACAGTGTATTCGCGGCATTTTTGGGCTCGGGTTACTGTTCATGCCGGAATAGTAACTCCGGCGATCGCCGGCGGCGGCCGGCGGCGGCGGCGGCGGCGGAAGGCGGCGGAGGGCCCTCGGGCAGGCGGCGCGCGGCCGCGGGCAGCCGCTGAGGGCGCGGGCAGGCGCGGCAGGGGCGCGGGCAGGCGGCCGGTCCACCGCGCGGGCGTGCACCAAGGCGGGGACACGTGGCGCCTGGTGGTTGGCTGGCTCACAACACCCGGTGCAGGGAGTCGAGCGGCGGTGCATGGATTTGGGCGGAGCCACGTGTCGGGTTTGGATTGGTGCGGTGCATGGAGGTTCGTGCACCGGGTTCAGCAGACAGAGGCGGGACACGTGGCGCGATGCTATTGGACGGTCAACTGTGCGGGCTGAAGCTACTGTGCGGGCAGGCGCGGCGGTCGGCTGGTCGGACACGCGTCGGGCGACGGCGCGCCCCGCACGGCTGTCCGCTGTGCGGATGCGCGCCGATCCCCTGTGGGGGACGCGTGTCGGCGACTGGTTGGATCCGCCCGGTCGGACGGGGTGCGTCCGACCCGGGCTGGCGGATCCGGGCCGGATTTCGGCCCGAAACCCTTTAAGAAGTGGTTTTCTCCCTTTATTTGATCCTTAGGGTTTTTGAGAGGGGTTTTTCTCTCTTCCTGTTGAGATTTAGCCCGAGCTCCTCTCTGGGACTTTTCTTCCTCTTCGAATTCCCTATCTACTGTAGCATCCCCGAGAGTTTTGGAGGTTCGGATCCCGAGGTTTGCGAATTTTCCGGCGCGGCGCGACGATTGTTCTTCGATTTTCAGATTCGTCGCTTCTCGGTGTTCAAGCTCCCCTGGTTCTCCCCGACATCGTATTTTCACGATTTTTGCGCCATCGGATTCTAGACAGGTAGGGCTTCAATTCATCCTCTAATGGGTTTCTCCTGGTTCTGAGGTTTTGATGATGATTTTGAGGCTTCTTGTTGACCCTTTTTCCGTCGCGGAGTTTTTGGACAGCACCAACTTGTTTTGGCGATAACTTTGCGCTCGAGCATCGAAACGGGGCGATTCAAAAGGGGATTTGCATCTACACATCACGAGGAGTCTACTGGAATTTTCTTGGAATTTCGTGGATTTTCCCTGAGGGTGAGGAATCTCTTTTTACAGATGTTTTTACTGCTGTTTTGGGATGAGAGTATCGTTGAGATAGTCCTCTTGTCGATTTTCGTTCTCAGCACAGAAAAATCGTGGGAAAACGTGCAGGTACTCATTTCGACCGTATCGTCGCGTAGATCGTGATAGTATTTTTCTGGAGATTTATTGGGCACGTTTCGCAGGTAAAAATTATCGAACAGTGAATCTGATTTTAGGGGACTGAATTCTGGATTAAACTTGATTAGTAATTTGTCGGTATTCTTTGGGACCCTTTGGCACAGTGTCGCGGAGGTTTTTGGAGATCGAGCGCGGACTTCGCCGTCGGACCTTGGATTTAGCGCTCGAGGTGGGTACCGTTGTTTAACCTCCTACTTATGATGTCCCCATTAGGCCTATTTGAGTGCTTTTATTACCTTGCTAAATGAATCGGTAAAAGTAAATAAGTGGCAGGATAATTGGGAATTGGACGATATTGCTTATACACATTGGGACCTCTTATGTTGATGAGATGAATGGACATGGGATTACTTGGCAAATGGAAATTTAATTAGTGGCATACCTTATCTTGTGGAATGATAATAATAATTAAACCCTGTTTATAAATAAAGGACTTTGCATGCTTGATTGGACATTTAGTTAGGCCACCTTTTTCTGCTACACTATCTTGATGGCATTGACTTAGGAGAAACCATGCTTTTCTATTCTTTTGTCTACATTTGGGGGATAGTACGCTCGGGTTCGAGCAGGGGCTGGGATAGTGTAGTCAGACAGTTGTGGGTATTGCGGCAACCGCGGACAGTAGGCGGTTGACCGGATATCGATTATTCTCCCCGATTGTGGATCTTGGACTTTGGGACAGGTAGGCTTGATGGCAGGGTATTGCGGCAACCACGGACCTTGGGCGGTTGGCCGGACAGTGGTTATTGCATCAGATTGGGTATCGGGTCTTTTAGTGGATGGGGTTTCCCACTATTGGTTTGTCTTGCATCGGGTTGAGATCGGGTCTCCTTTTAGTGGATGGGTTTTCCCACTTTGATCAGAGTCATGATCCAGTCCTGCTGTTTTGGTACTTGTTACCCAGGTGTTATTATGGTACTTGGTACCCAGACATTATACTCGTGTGGGTCGCGCCCCTCGAGTGCCACTCCGGAGTGTGCGTTTTACAGGCTTCGAGTCCTCGGGACTCTCATCCCCTTTCGGTGTTATGTGGGGCCAGCATATCCGATTGGGCAGGCACAGCAGGCAGTACCAGTGTTTACTGGTGTATCGATTGGGTCTAGGCAGACAGGCATTTACCTTCTGATGCATATATTTAGCTATATTCCTAGCTGGCATTTTAGAGGCATGTAGTGGTAGCTTTACCCATCATCAGCAGTTTTGTTTCAGCTTACCACCTTTGTTCATTCTTCCGCCTCTTATAGTCCTGGTGGGCACATTTGAGTTGAGGTTTACCCACTAGGAGGAGGCTACTGTTTTATAGTAGTTCTCACTCCCCACTGCATTTCTTTTGTTCTTCCCCTTTGTTTTGCAGAGTCGTCTGCGGGAGTTGCGGGACCCTCCTCAGCGGATCGAGGTGAGTGGATCGCGGATTAGATAGCGGTCTACCCAGGCACCAGTTATGTTACTAGATGTACCCCGGATATTCTCAGATACTCTACTTTTCATTTCATTTTGGGTCCGGCTGCGTCCGGCTGGTTGTATTTTGATTAGTGAGCTGGGAGAGACATATGTATTATTGAGAGTTATTTCTGCACTTTACTTTTCAGCTTTATCTGAGATGTACTAGTTCTAGTTTAGCTCTGTTTATGCTCTTTTATTATATCTTTTATATCTGAGCAGGTTACCAGCGCTTCGTATACACGGAAAATTCCGTGTATACGGCGGATCTGTAGACGAGCCCGGGTTCTGGTTTACACCCGGGGCGTGACACCGCGCGAGCTAAGCCGGAACAGCAGCCTCAGGAAACCTGTCACCGCAGCGGGTGTGAGAACTACTGCAAAGGTAGTTCCCAGTGGGTACCGTCTCAATATCCACGGTATGTGTGACGCCCCACTTCCCAGGGGGTCACCCATCCTAGAACTACTCTAGCTCTAGCACGCTTAACTCTCATGTTCCTCTTGGATCTTGCTACCATCCAAAATGCTATAGCCGGGTTAGAGATTTAGTCCTATTATATCATTTATATAGAGGACTAATCCAAATTCCGGGGGTGTCACATTCTTCCCCCCTTTAAGCCCTGACGTCCACGTCAGGCTCAAACACATTCACAAGCACCAGGCGATGTGAGACTTGTCTCGCTAGCCTTAGCCGACCTTATGAGGAGCTGCACTCCACTCACAACGGTCATTAGCCGGGGAGCCTCGCTCTACCCGCTATATAACCCTGGCTCAGCCGAGACTCATCTCACATTTCCGGCTGGTGAATGTCTCTGATACCAACTGTGACGCCCCACTTCCCAGGGGGTCACCCATCCTAGAACTACTCTAGCTCTAGCACGCTTAACTCTCATGTTCCTCTTGGATCTTGCTACCATCCAAAATGCTATAGCCGGGTTAGAGATTTAGTCCTATTATATCATTTATATAGAGGACTAATCCAAATTCCGGGGGTGTCACAGTATGCCCACTAAGTCTACCGGAGGCACAACAGATAGGTATGCAGATAGATAGATAGATAGATAAAAGCTGAAAGAAACTATAGCTATCATGTCTCAATCATCATGCTCAAGAAACTATACAAATGATGAAGATATGCATACACCCACTACTGCTAACATGCCTCAAAGGAAAAACTCATCTATGAACATGCTATGAAACTCACTCACACATATCACCCAATCGCAATGACTGTCCCTCTTTGGACCAGTCAAGCCTGCGCCTGTCGACTAGGATCGCACCTACCCACCACCACACATCCACATGAGGACGGGATTTACGTGGGGCGTCCTGTCCGACTATCTCAAGCGAACTCTAGTGTATCAACTAGTCGCATCATCGCAGCCTCGTCAGGCTCGGTATCATCATCGCACCCGGGGCGTAGCTCGAGGGGAGCGACCCCACCGAACTCAAGTATCTCAAGTATCTCATAACTGGCATAAAAAGCCAGGCTCAGCAGGCTATAATCCACGATCAACCAGATCGGATCTCAATGCTCACTAGCATAACTCAGTCGTAGAACCCTCAACGACTCAAACTGATAATCCTCGATCAAACAGATCGGAACTCAATGCTCAACTAGCATAACTCAGTCGGAGAAAGACTCCACGACTCGATAGGAAAACCCAACACTCTCACAGCTATGTCGGAGAACCCTCAACGACTCAATCTGATAATGCACGACCCTGAGTGGAACCTGAGTGACGGGAAACCTCCACACTCGATCTGCCAAAGCCCCCCAAAACTCTCATGGCTAAGTGGGAGAACCATCTCCACCACTAAATCAGAACATAACTCATGATCTAGAGTAACCCAATCAGGGAAAACATCCTCAATCTCTCACACGGGAGGCCTGGAAATTCTGAACGACTACCACCTACAACCCTATCAAACAAGAACAGGCTGCAGGCATAGCCGCCCATAGCTTCCGCCCCCGAACTAGAAACATGCCAAACCTCTCTCATGACACTAGAAAGTCATCCTCATAATGCTCTAAAAATCCACTCGGCCCTCTGGCACGAGAACACATGCATCCTGAACCTACTCAACCCCTCGGGAAGATCTCAATATTTTAAAACTCTTTTTAAAACCCAGTTTTCATTAAAACGGTCCGACGATTTTTAAAACGGTTCAGATGCCACTATAATGCCAACTAACCATGCAGTCTAGTGTCAATTCACTTCTAGATCATGCTAAAATATCTGGGGCTCATAATTGTATTCCTACAATTTTCTAGGCACTATCAGATTTACCAGCTATGCAAAATTAAGCTACTCATGATCAACATGCATTCAAATAGCTTTAGAGGGCATTCCATACATCTTGAAGAAATTCCAACCCACCTGGAATGCTTTCCGCAGGCAAACGCTGAAGTCGGCGAAGAAACGGGCGAAATCTGACGAAAACTGAACTGCGCCTCTCGCGCGCGCGCACACTGCCGCGCGCTCTAGAAAAATCCACGGAGCTCCAGTCAACCTCCACAGCACCCAGCTAGGCCACCACAAAAATCTCAGCTCAGCCTGAACACTCTACTACACGAAAGCATGCACGCACAGTGCTGCGGATTTGCGCAGTAATCCAAGCCTGCTTGCCTAAACCCGAGAGCACAGAAGGGAGCAAGGATGGAAATTAGCTCAATATACCATTTAATTCCATCAATAAAACCCAAGAGGAGAACTAACAAGTCCAAATCCATAATCTGCAACAACCAATTTACTCAATTTGCACCTCGCGCGCGCACACGTTGACCCGGTCAACACTCACCATGCACGCACCTCTTCTCCTTCTGCTACTTCCTCTTCTTCTTCTCTCTGGCAGCAAGGAAGGAAGAGGATGAATGAGAGGTGGGAGATGGGTGAGGGAGCTGGTGTTCAGGGGTATATAACATGACGGGAGTGGTTGGAAACAGAAGAAGCCCATACCTCACTTCACTGTGCACCAATCCGAGCCATTTCGGGCATTTCCTGAGTCTGTGTTCGGGTACCAGCATTTTGGTACCGGAACACCACCCCTGGTTCCGGAACTAAATGGCTGGTTCCGGAACCAAGCCCACCAAAAGCTCCAGAAACAGCCAGAAAATCTCCGAAATGCCCCGTCAACTCACTTTCTCGCCTCGGGACCTCCGCATCACCCTGAAACCAACCGAACACCTCTGTAAACTCATAATACACATGTCCCAAGGGATCAACTCACATCAAACCCATCCATGAAACCAATGCTCGACCCGCAAGCTCTCAATCCGACGCCAACTCACTTTTTTACAAGGATACTTCCGCGTCGCTCCGGGACCACCCGATCCTCTCTGTAAATACAAATAGAACTGCAGAAGGTATTTCCACAATACCAGGCTGCCACGTGGAGTCGGCACACTGCCCGAAGCTCCGGTACTCTACAGGGGCGATGCCGCCCAGTGAGTGGCGATGCCGCCCAGTGAGAGGCGATGCCGCCTAGTGATTGGCGATGCCGCCCAGTGAGGGGCGATGCCGCCCAGTGATTGGCGATGCCGCCCAGTGAGGGGCGATGCCGCCCAGTGAGAGGCGATGCCGCCCAGTGAGTGGCGATGCCGCCCAGTGAGAGGCGATGCCGCCTAGTGATTGGCGATGCCGCCCAGTGAGGGGCGATGCCGCCCAGTGATTGGCGATGCCGCCCAGTGAGAGGCGATGCCGCCCAATGAGTGGCGATGCCGCCTAGTGATTGGCGATGCCGCCCCAGCGAGGGGCGATGCCGCCCAGTGAGAGGCGATGCCGCCCAGTGAGGGGCGATGCCGCCCAGTGAGTGGCGATGCCGCCCAATGAGTGGCGATGCCGCCTAGTGAGTGGCGAAGGTTTGGCCTGTTGAGGCGATTTTCACCTCCGGCCGAGTTACCAGGTGGTTATTTTAGTGAGATTGAGATGATCTGACTGGACGCCGAGATTTGATGGCGTCGAGTTCGTCCTGATGGACTACCGGGAGCGTCTCCAGCCGTGAGTGGCGTGTTGACATAGTTTCCCGCTTTAAACGAGAGGGACCGAATCCCTGAACGGTAAAGGAGAGAAAACTTCGATAGACTGAGCCTAGAGTCTGTTCTTGTTTGATTGGGGTTCTAGGCACCGGTCTTTCGGGATTTTTAGATCTTTGCCGCGTCAGTCGGTTCTTCTCGCCTATGAGTGGGGTGTTTGTTGTGAGTTGAGTCGTTGAGGGTTCTCCGACATAGCTGTGAGAGTGCTAGGGCATTTGCATTGATGTATGGCTAGAGATAGGACCTTTAGCTTGTGCTCGTGAGGTTCAGATACCTGATCACGTGTTGCACATAGATGGGAGTTATTGGTCCTGCCCAGTGCAATTGGGGCCCTGGTTTTTGGCCTGTTGATCTGTTGGCCCTTCCTCAGCTCCCGGTTTTCGAGGTAGTGTTGGGTATAGGACTGTGAAGATCTGAGACCTTGATGCTTGAGTATACCACGCCGTTGGTGCACGGCAGTGATGCCACACCGTTGATGCACGGTGATGATGCCACACGTTGGTGCACGGTGGTGATGCCACGCCGTTGGTGCACACGGCAGTGATGCCACGCCGTTGGTGCATGGTAGTGATGCCACGCCGTTGTGCACGGCAGTGATGCCACGCCATGGTGCACGGCAGTGATGCCACGCCGTTGGTGCACGGCAGTGATGCCACACCGTTGATGTACGGTGATGATGCCACACCGTTGATGCACGGTGATGATGCCACACCGTTGGTGCACGGTGGTGATGCCACGCCGTTGGTGCACGGCAGTGATGCCACGCCGTTGGTGCACGGCAGTGATGCCACGCCGTTGGTGCACGGCAGTGATGCCACACCATTGATGCACGGTGATGATGCCACACCGTTGGTGCACGGCGGTGATGCCACGCCGTTTGTGCACGGCAGTGATGCCACGCCGTGGGTGCACGGCAGTGATGCCACGTTGTAGGTGCACAACGGTGAGAGTTTTTGTGGATGTTTCGGACTGTGACCGCGAGTTGGGCATCAGCTTTATGATCGCCTTGTGAGCCAGTTTTCAGTCCGTTCACCGACGGTTTGATCCCCGTCAGGGTGTTCTTTTTGGGTTGAGGGATCGACTTCGACCCGTGGGTCCGTTGGGGTTATGATAGCAGGTTGAGCGACCCAGCTGTGGCACGAGATTGTGTCCCTTGAGGATCCCTTTTAAGGGTAGCCTGCAGTTGAGTAGTCCACTCGGGTGGTTTTGGATCGGGAAGTGACCGAGTGAAGACCCCAACTTTTTTGGATTTCCCTTCCTTATTGGACGAGTCTGCGGGTATGCTTTGGGTCGTCTTGTTGAGGTTAGGCACCATGATGGGGTTTGGTGCGTATTACACTTGTGGTTATTTCAGTATCCCCCAGCCTTTTAGTGGAGCCCTTTGGTTTTCCACGTCTCAGCTCAGTAGTGATGTGTTCTTCTCCTCGCCCGTGATTTACTTGCCCCTTGAGATTCGTGATTGTTGGAGTACGAGGGACGCCCGTTGCAAATTCTGGCTCGAGAGATGAGAGAATTGCACAACGGGTCATACCGTACTTGTTGTTGTTGCGGTGTAATCACGAGGAGCGAGTGGAGTTTGAGGAGCTGGAGACGTATTGTTAGATACCTAGCATGGTATTCTTGACTCCTGATGGGCTTGATTTAGTTTCGAGGACGAAACTTTCTTTTAGTGGGGGAGGATGTGAGGTCCCGGAATCCCCGGCGTAGGAGTAGCTGGTTGTTGGGCAGCTTTTAGTGGCCGTTGGGAGTGTTTGTGCGCGTGTCGGGCCCAAGAAATGAATTTGTGATGCAATTTGGGATTTGCTTGCATCACTGGAGGCCTGCGTGGGTTGCGCGCGCAATTTGGACACAAGTGGTGGACTTCGGGCTTAAATTGAGACCCCGTGGGAAGTTGGAGGACCCGTCGGGTGTTTAGAAGTGATTTCGCGCGATTCATGTCAAAATTAGGACTCCGGTGAAGTCCGGATAAAAAGTTTACCTCTCCGGTCGCCTTCGGGAATTTTTAGAGTTGGAATTTAGCAAATCGGACTTTAAAAATGGACCCGGCGCGGAAATCGGATCGAGTTGGCATTCGGCAAATTTTCGGGTAAGAATTTGGAGAAACGGACATCGTTTTTGGATTCAGCGCGCGAAATCGCTAAGAATGGACTATTTATTTGTTGGTTTTGGAGTCCGGTAGGCGTGCGCGTTTTTCGAGACGACGCGGCACGCAAAATCGAGACGACGCGGCGGCACGGATCCCGAGATGGCAGCGGCGCACTGCAATGCGCGCCAGCTGGCGCGCGTTGGGAACGCGCGCCTGCGCGGTTCAGCGCAGGGGCCGCCACGTGGGCGCCCCCCCGTTGGCGTTGGCCCCGGGGGGGGGCGTGGGCGGGGACACGCGCGCCCGTGTAACGGGCGCGTTGTCCCGCGCCTGGGGCGCGGGGTGCGGTGCTTTGCGCTCCGTGTGGGCCGGTTTCGCGCGTTGCATCGCGCCACGTGGCGCCTGGGCGGGGGTTGAGTGGACCCGGGCGCACGCGCCCAGCCCGTGTACCGGTCGGTTGGGGCTTCCCATTGTCCACGCGGTGGACCGGCTCCGTGGACCGGCCTGGTGGACCGCCCCTTCTCCTCTTCTTTTTCTTCTTCTTCTTCTCCCCGCACCGCCATTCCACTTCTTTCTTTCTTTCTTCGGCAACCGAGAGCGAGAGGGAGTGGTCGTGAGGTGGCTGTGGTGGCGTGGGTGGGGCGCGGCGCGTCGGGACTCCGTTTTGCGTGCGAGGCACGCCCGGCGTGAGTGGTTCGGCGACGGCGGCGCAAACGTACTGTCCGTTTCTGGTGCGGACTCCGGCGGCGTGCTCCGTTTTGCGTGCGGACTCCAGCGGCGTGCTCCGTTTTGCGTGCGGACTCCGGCGGCGTGCCCGTTTGCGCAGCGGATCGCGTGGAGGCCAATTGCAAGTGTCTACGAGCAATTGGTGGCAAATCGAGGTGGGTGGCCTTATCTCCAAGTTTTATGGACTGTACAGTATTTCTACTGTTGTAGGACTATGCATGATAGCTTTATTCATTGTGTAGCATGCTAGATTGTAGGAATTATTATTCCTTTTATTATCTGTTAATATAGTTATCTTGGAACTTGACCTAGCACCCCCGTCATATGTTGCATGTGTAACCAGACCAGTAGAAAACCCTCACTTGGGCTAGGGTTATTTATGCTTAGACATCCACACTGTTCTTTCATCCCTGGACATAGTGTTTTCTCGCCGGGTAGTGGGCCGAGAGGTCGGGACTTGCTTTTAGTGTGGGATGCTTTTGCACTCTTGCTTGGGAGCAGAGTGGAGTCTGGTAGTTGTAGCGGGTTGCTTATCTGTGCGGGGAGCCGTTTGAGTAAACGGTAGTCCCGAGAGGTCTTGTTTCCCTTTTGTGCTGTCATGGGAGGGAGCCGTTGAGTAGACGGCAGTCCCGGGCCGTCGAGTATCTTCCGGTCCGTCTTGTTGGGAACCGTTGGGGTTGACGGTGGTCCCAGGTCGTTGAGTGTTGTCCGACCTGTTTTGTTACCCTGAGTTGTGGGTCGTTCCTGGCTGTGGAGTATCTCCAGCCAGTGTGCTTTGTGCTGCGAGCTGTTGGAGAGGCTAGTGTCTCGTGTTTCGAGTTAGCCGATCAGCTGAGTCGTCGAGAGTGCTCCGACTGTTGTGCGAGATATTTGGGGATCTTGAGTCCTACCGTTCTGTGAGTGAGCGTGGATTTGACTAGCCTGCATATGCCAATGTTGATTACTCTATGCCGCGCCGTTTTCCTCAGTTGGGGCCGCGCCCCCTGAGATGCCGCTGTGGGCGATGGTTGGGCCTGTTGAGGCAGTTTTGCGCGAGGGATGAGTTAGTCGGACAGGACGCCCCACGTAAATCCCGTCCTCATGTGGATGTGTGGTAGTGGGCAGGTGCGTTCCTAGTCGACAGGCGCAGGCTTGACTGGACCTTTGAGGCAGTCAGTTCGATTGGGTCGATTGAGCACCTTGGGTGCGAGTGGTCTCATTTACTTTCCTCTGTTCCACTTTTGAGTATCTAGATAGAGGCATGGTAGCTGTAGAGTAGTTCCAGCTTTTCTTGTTCAGTTTCTTTGCCTGTTATCTTTTACCTCTGGTAGACTTGGTGGGCAGACCGTTGGACTTGTTGACGGCACCCACTGAGAACTACTGTGGGAAGTAGTTCTCACACCCGTCGTGGTGTCTTTTCCCCAGGGACTTCTTCTTCTGTTCCTGTGCTCCTGTTGCTGATCCTTCTGACCGAGGCGAGGGAGTCGCGAGCTAGTTCCCTACCCGTCGTTGGAGTGTAGCGGTACCCCCTCAGAGGAGAGCTTCGGTTGATTAGTTTACTTCTTCTTACTCTGTTGAGAGACCTTTGTAGAGAGGTATAGAGTTGTATTTTACCTTTACAGTTTGAGAGACTGTTGTAGTGAGGATATTCTTGTATCGAGAGTTTGTACACTGATGTATTTATTGGAGATACCTCCCTTTTGAGTTTTGTATCAGAGGACTTTTTTTACGATCGTATTTGGGAGATGGATATTGTATTATTTTCAGTTGTACAGTGTTCGGATTACAGTTTTAGTAGTTTACTTTCAGCTCTCTGATATCTGTTTACTGTAGATGTTTCTTTCTGCAGGTTAGACGCTTCGTCTGTACGGCAGTTTCCGTACAGATGGCGGATCTGTTGGCGAGCCCGGGTCGCAGTTTCGACCCCGGGGCGTGAC
>JAQOTM010000985.1:0-42937 GCA_029168755.2 Tillandsia fasciculata | reverse complement strand
GTGTAAACCAGAACCCGGGCTCGTCTACAGATCCGCCGTATACACGGAATTTTCGTGTATACGAAGCGCTGGTAACCTGCTCAGATAAAAAGATATAATAAAAGAGCATAAACAGAGCTAAACTAGAACTAGTACATCTCAGATAAAGCTGAAAAGTAAAGTGCAGAAATAACTCTCAATAATACATATGTCTCTCCCAGCTCACTAATCAAATACAACCAGCCGGACGCAGCCGGACCCAAAATGAAATGAAAAGTAGAGTATCTGAGAATATCCGGGGTACATCTAGTAACATAACTGGTGCCTGGGTAGACCGCTATCTAATCCGCGATCCACTCACCTCGATCCGCTGAGGAGGGTCCCGCAACTCCCGCAGACGACTCTGCAAAACAAAGGGAAGAAACAAAAGAAATGCAGTGGGGAGTGAGAACTACTATAAAACAGTAGCCTCCTCCTAGTGGGTAAACCTCAACTCAAATGTGCCCACCAGGACTATAAGAGGCGGAAGAATGAACAAAGGTGGTAAGCTGAAACAAAACTGCTGATGGGGTAAAGCTACCACTACATGCCTCTAAAATGCCAGCTAGGAATATAGCTAAATATATGCATCAGAAGGTAAATGCCTGTCTGCCTAGACCCAATCGATACACCAGTAAACACTGGTACTGCCTGCTGTGCCTGCCCAATCGGATATGCTGGCCCCACATAACACCGAAAGGGGATGAGAGTCCCGAGGACTCGAAGCCTGTAAAACGCACACTCCGGAGTGGCACTCGAGGGGCGCGACCCACACGAGTATAATGTCTGGGTACCAAGTACCATAATAACACCTGGGTAACAAGTACCAAAACAGCAGGACTGGATCATGACTCTGATCAAAGTGGGAAAACCCATCCACTAAAAGGAGACCCGATCTCAACCCGATGCAAGACAAACCAATAGTGGGAAACCCCATCCACTAAAAGACCCGATACCCAATCTGATGCAATAACCACTGTCCGGCCAACCGCCCAAGGTCCGTGGTTGCCGCAATACCCTGCCATCAAGCCTACCTGTCCCAAAGTCCAAGATCCACAATCGGGGAGAATAATCGATATCCGGTCAACCGCCTACTGTCCGCGGTTGCCGCAATACCCACAACTGTCTGACTACACTATCCCAGCCCCTGCTCGAACCCGAGCGTACTATCCCCCAAATGTAGACAAAAGAATAGAAAAGCATGGTTTCTCCTAAGTCAATGCCATCAAGATAGTGTAGCAGAAAAAGGTGGCCTAACTAAATGTCCAATCAAGCATGCAAAGTCCTTTATTTATAAACAGGGTTTAATTATTATTATCATTCCACAAGATAAGGTATGCCACTAATTAAATTTCCATTTGCCAAGTAATCCCATGTCCATTCATCTCATCAACATAAGAGGTCCCAATGTGTATAAGCAATATCGTCCAATTCCCAATTATCCTGCCACTTATTTACTTTTACCGGTTCATTTAGCAAGGTAATAAAAGCACTCAAATAGGCCTAATGGGGACATCATAAGTAGGAGGTTAAACAACGGTACCCACCTCGAGCGCTAAATCCAAGGTCCGACGGCGAAGTCCGCGCTCGATCTCCAAAAATCTCCGCAACACTGTGCCAAGGGTCCCAAAGAATACACACAAATTACTAATCAAGTTTAATCCGAATTCTGTCCCAAAAATCAGATTCACTGTTCGATAATTTTTACCTGCGAAACGTGCCCAATAAATCTCCAGAAAAATACTATCACGATCTACGCGACGATACGGTCGAAACGAGTACCTGCACGTTTTCCCACGATTTTTCTGTGCTGAGAACGAAAATCGACAAGAGGACTATCTCAACAATACTCTCATCCCAAAACAGCAGTAAAAACATCTGTAAAAAGAGATTCCTCACCCTCAGGGAAAATCCACGAAATTCCAAGAAAATTCCAGTAGACTCCTCGTGATGTGTAGATGCAAATCCCCTTTTGAATCGCCCCGTTTCGATGCTCGAGCGCAAAGTTATCGCCAAAACAAGTTGGTGCTGTCCAAAAACTCCGCGACGGAAAAAGGGTCAAAAGAAGCCTCAAAATCATCATCAAAACCTCAGAACCAGGAGAAACCCATTAGAGGATGAATTGAAGCCCTACCTGTCTAGAATCCGATGGCGCAAAAATCGTGAAAATACGATGTCGGGGTGAACCGGGGGAGCTTGAACACCGAGAAGCGACGAATCTGAAAATCGAAGAACAATCGTCGCGCCGCGCCGGAAAATTCGCAAACCTCGGGATCCGAACCTCCAAAACTCGGGGATGCTACAGTAGATAGGGAATTCGAAGAGGAAGAAAAGTCCCAGAGAGGAGCTCGGGCTAAATCTCAACAGGAAGAGAGAAAAACCCCTTCAAAAACCCTAAGGATCAAATAAAAAGGAGAAAAACCACTTCTTAAAGGGATTCGGGCCGAAATCCGGCCCGGATCCGCCAGCCCGGGTCGGACGCACCCGTCCGACCGGGCGGATCCAACCAGTCGCCGACACGCGTCCCCACAGGGGATCGGCGCGCATCCGCACAGCGGACAGCCGTGCGGGGCGCGCCGTCGCCCGACGCGTGTCCGACCAGCCGACCGCCGCGCCTGCCCGCACAGTAGCTTCAGCCCGCACAGTTGACCGTCCAATAGCATCGCGCCACGTGTCCCGCCTCTGTCTGCTGAACCCGGTGCACGAACCTCCATGCACCGCACCAATCCAAACCCGACACGTGGCTCCGCCCAAATCCATGCACCGCCGCTCGACTCCCTGCACCGGGTGTTGTGAGCCAGCCAACCACCAGGCGCCACGTGTCCCCGCCTTGGTGCACGCCCGCGCGGTGGACCGGCCGCCTGCCCGCGCCCCTGCCGCGCCTGCCCGCGCCCTCAGCGTCTGCCCGCGGCCGCGCGCCGCCTGCCCGAGGCCCTCCGCCGCCTTCCGCCTCCGCCGCCCCCGCCGCCGCCGCCGGCGATCGCCGGAGTTACTGTTCCGGCATGAACAGTAACCCGAGCCCAAAAATGCCGCGCGAATACACTGTCTTGACCGTTTTCGCGCGCTGAATCCGATTTTGACGTCCGTTTCGCCAAATTCTCACTCTAAAATTTGCCGAAAGCCCCCGGAAAGTATTCTTGGTCCAAATTTCGCGCCGAGCCCAATCTCGATATCCGTTTCGCGCGCAAACTCCTCTAACACCCGATGGGGTCCCCCGATCACCCACGTGATCCACTTTAAGCCCGAAGTCCAACACTTGTGTCCAAATTGGCGCCCGAACACCGCCGACATGCCCCGTAAGCCTCCAGAAGCTGCTGGTCACTCCGTCCGTAAAAGCCCCAAATACCTCCCGCACACCGCGTAGGGCCCCAGTAGCCACCACAAAGCACCGCAACAGCTCTGCGGAGATCCAGGTCATCACATCCTCCCCCACTAAAAGAAAGTTTCGTCCTCGAAACTAAAGTCATTCCTCAACACGGAGTCTCAACCAATAGGGGGGTAATATCCAATCACCAGTCCGTCGACATCAAAGCTCGATCCAAATACCTCTGTACTCCCAAAGTATCCGATATAAGTCTCCCAACTGGTCTCAGAACCTCAGATCTCCAAAACAAAATCGTCGGGATGTAGAAGCAATCAACACTCAGCCAGGAGCAGTCGAGAGAACCAGATCGCAAATCCATCTTCGCGAAGATCCAATATCCTTGCAGCTCGTAACTCAAATCCCCCAAGCTGGACAGAAGGGTGCTAGCTCCCGATGATCACTCCGACAAATTCTTAAGGGTTCTCACAAAGCCGAAGTGAACCAACCTTCCACACTCGAATAGCACGGCGCCCCCAAGGTGCCACACTTGGCCTGACACAATCCAACGCATCAAATCCTGGAGTTGGGTCCTCAACCCCCAAACTGGTGTCATGCCAAACAACTCCGATAGGAGAACAGCTAGAAACTCACCACCAAAAGGGGTATCACCAAGTCCCGATGCCGCCGCAGATCCCTCAAACACACCAGCAAACAAGCTACTCACCCACTACGAGACATCCGCCTCGCTCACAAGGTCAAAACCAAAGAAGCGAAGATACCCTCAAGCAACCCAGGTACACCAACGCCTCCAGGCCTGGCTCTCACAAGAACCGTCCTTGCAGCATAATCAGCTGCCGCGAAAAGGAAAGATAACCGAGCCAGCCTAACCGTCCTAAGTACCGAACCAAGCCCCACAACTAGGTCAAGACCATCAGGCCTACAGGTACCACCAAGGACTCAACTGCACTAGGCAGGACCCACAACACGTCCCTACGTGCTAAAGATCGGGAATACGACCTCCCGAACACCCGGTAACCGTCCTACCCTTAACCCAATGCAAGGAAGTACATGCACCCCTAACAAATGACTAGGATGCCCAAATGCAATACAATGCACAAACAATGCCGGTAAATACAGTAAAACCATACCTGCCCCCACAAAGTCGGCTGCTGCAAAATCCTCCACCTGAGTGGCGTAGACCGGACCGCCCCGATCCGGCAACTGCTGATCCGCAGGGTAAAAAGGTGGTGACCTGCTCGCTGGAGCATAAGGCCACTGAGTCGACCACTGCTGCTGAGGCGAAAGAGGAGCCGATGCTGATGAGGGTGCCGCTGAAGTCGAAAGGGGGCACGTAGCTCGAATGTGGCCTGGCTGTCCACACCGAAAACAACGACCATGCCGCAAATCACAAGTATCAGAGGGGTGCTGGCCCTTGCAGAAAACACACCCAACTGAAGACCGGGGCTGCCTCGCCCGCTGCTGCTGCTGCCTCTGAGTCTGATGCTGAGACTCCTGCTGCTGCTGCGATGGCCACTGGGATCCGCTAAGCTCTCGCTGCTCCACACGCCCACGGCTAGGTGACTGAGGCCGTGGCGGTCTCCATGAATCAGTCTGTCCCTCATCCTCGGGTGCTGGTCGTTTCCTCACAGAACTCAGCACGACCATCCCGCCTCGCCTTGCCACCTCTGCGTCGCCTCTCTCCACCCAAGAGGCATGCTCAACGGCCTCCCGAAGAGTCTGGTGTCGCTGTGCATGCACAAGGATATAGAGCTCGCTGCGGAGGCCTGCCTCGAATAACTCGACCTGGTGTGGTCCATCCCGGGCGACATAGGGCACACAGTCAAACAGTCGCATGAACTCCTGATGGTAATCCTGAACTGACCGGTCGCCCTGCTGAATGTTTTTCAAATCATCCTCCAGCTTCCTCTTCACGCTGGTCGAAAAATAGGTGTCCACAATCATACGCCGAAACTCGGACCAGGGTAACTGTCGAGAAATCTGAAACTCCCGTGGCTCCACCCGATGCCACCAGAGGTCTGCATCTCCATCTAGGCAATGCACCGCCATGTAAACTCTGTACCTTGGGTCGATGAAGAAATCCCGAAAAATCTTCTCCATCGCTGCTAACCATGTCCCAACCTCCCACGGCTGCATATCCCGCCCCGAGAACCTGGGCGGCCCGCGCTTACAGAACTTAACCAGTTTATCCGCGAAGTCCTGCTCCTCCGCCGGGGTCAAAGGCTGGGCCACGCCCTGAGCCCCGCTACTCCAAGATGGCGCCGTCGGCACAAGTGGTTCCACAGGTGGTGCCGGGGTCTCTGACACTGTCGGAGGCGGCGCCCCTCTCCGCGCCAGTAGCTGCTCAATCCGTTGCTCCTGCCGGCGGCTGCTCTCCGCCAATTGGGCTACCATGGCCCTCAACTCAGCAATCTCAGAAGATCCAGCCTGTCCTCGCTCAGCAGGGGGTGTAGGGGCACCCCGGGTAGGAATCCGACGTCGGGGAGGCATCCTGTCACACAGAGAACCACAGATCAATAACGAAACCGCACTCGACCCAATCTAGCGAAAGTCAAAGGCATCCTCCTATTTTTGTAACTTTATGTTGTCTGCAGCCAACATAACTGTCCCACAAAAATAGGGTATGCCAATCCCTCTTCCCTCCCTGGAAGAGTCCAATAAACACATGACCAAATTGCCAACTTTCGCATAATGTCACGTCACTCACGTCCTGCCTTCCTAAGGTCTGCCAAAAGCCTAGGGTTTCCTAAGTCCCAACTGACCTATCCCTAAGCTCTGATACCAACTTAATCTGTCACGCCCCGGGTGTAAACCAGAACCCGGGCTCGTCTACAGATCCGCCGTATACACGGAATTTTCCGTGTATACGAAGCGCTGGTAACCTGCTCAGATATAAAAGATATAATAAAAGAGCATAAACAGAGCTAAACTAGAACTAATACATCTCAGATAAAGCTGAAAAGTAAAGTGCAGAAATAACTCTCAATAATACATATGTCTCTCCCAGCTCACTAATCAAATACAACCAGCCGGACGCAGCCGGACCCAAAATGAAATGAAAAGTAGAGTATCTGAGAGTATCCGGGGTACATCTAGTAACTAACTGGTGCCTGGGTAGACCGCTATCTAATCCGCGATCCACTCACCTCGATCCGCTGAGGAGGGTCCCGCAACTCCCGCAGACGACTCTGCAAAACAAAGGGGAAGAACAAAAGAAATGCAGTGGGGAGTGAGAACTACTATAAAACAGTAGCCTCCTCCTAGTGGGTAAACCTCAACTCAAATGTGCCCACTAGGACTATAAGAGGCGGAAGAATGAACAAAGGTGGTAAGCTGAAACAAAACTGCTGATGATGGGTAAAGCTACCACTACATGCCTCTAAAATGCCAGCTAGGAATATAGCTAAATGTATGCATCAGAAGGTAAATGCCTGCCTGCCTAGACCCAATCGATACACCAGTAAACACTGGTACTGCCTGCTGTGCCTGCCCAATCGGGTATGCTGGCCCCACATAACACCGAAGGGGATGAGAGTCCCGAGGACTCGAAGCCTGTAAAACGCACACTCCGGAGTGGCACTCGAGGGCGCGACCCACACGAGTATAATGTCTGGGTACCAAGTACCATAATAACACCTGGGTAACAAGTACCAAAACAGCAGGACTGGATCATGACTCTGATCAAAGTGGGAAAACCCATCCACTAAAAGGAGACCCGATCTCAACCCGATGCAAGACAAACCAATAGTGGGAAACCCCATCCACTAAAAGACCCGATACCCAATCTGATGCAATAACCACTGTCCGGTCAACCGCCCAAGGTCCGTGGTTGCCGCAATACCCTGCCATCAAGCCTACCTGTCCCAAAGTCAAGATCCACAATCGGGGAGAATAATCGATATCCGGTCAACCGCCTACTGTCCGCGGTTGCCGCAATACCCACAACTGTCTGACTACACTATCCCAGCCCCTGCTCGAACCCGAGCGTACTATCCCCCAAATGTAGACAAAAGAATAGAAAAGCATGGTTTCTCCTAAGTCAATGCCATCAAGATAGTGTAGCAGAAAAAGGTGGCCTAACTAAATGTCCAATCAAGCATGCAAAGTCCTTTATTTATAAACAGGGTTTAATTATTATTATCATTCCACAAGATAAGGTATGCCACTAATTAAATTCCATTTGCCAAGTAATCCCATGTCCATTCATCTCATCAACATAAGAGGTCCCAATGTGTATAAGCAATATCGTCCAATTCCCAATTATCCTGCCACTTATTTACTTTTACCGATTCATTTAGCAAGGTAATAAAGCACTCAAATAGGCCTAGTGGGGACATCATAAGTAGGAGGTTAAACAACGGTACCCACCTCGAGCGCTAAATCCAAGGTCCGACGGCGAAGTCCGCGCTCGATCTCCAAAAACCTCCGCGACACTGTGCCAAAGGGTCCCAAAGAATACCGACAAATTACTAATCAAGTTTAATCCAGAATTCTGTCCCCTAAAATCAGATTCACTGTTCGATAATTTTTACCTGCGAAACGTGCCCAATAAATCTCCAGAAAAATACTATCACGATCTACGCGACGATACGGTCGAAATGAGTACCTGCACGTTTTCCCACGATTTTTCTGTGCTGAGAACGAAAATCGACAAGAGGACTATCTCAACGATACTCTCATCCCAAAACAGCAGTAAAAACATCTGTAAAAAGAGATTCCTCACCCTCAGGGAAAATCCACGAAATTCCAAGAAAATTCCAGTAGACTCCTCGTGATGTGTAGATGCAAATCCCCTTTTGAATCGCCCCGTTTCGATGCTCGAGCGCAAAGTTATCGCCAAAACAAGTTGGTGCTGTCCAAAAACTCCGCGACGGAAAAAGGGTCAACAAGAAGCCTCAAAATCATCATCAAAACCTCAGAACCAGGAGAAACCCATTAGAGGATGAATTGAAGCCCTACCTGTCTAGAATCCGATGGCGCAAAAATCGTGAAAATACGATGTCGGGGAGAACCAGGGGAGCTTGAACACCGAGAAGCGACGAATCTGAAAATCGAAGAACAATCGTCGCGCCGCGCCGGAAAATTCGCAAACCTCGGGATCCGAACCTCCAAAACTCTCGGGATGCTACAGTAGATAGGGAATTCGAAGAGGAAGAAAAGTCCCAGAGAGGAGCTCGGGCTAAATCTCAACAGGAAGAGAGAAAAAACCCCTCTCAAAAACCCTAAGGATCAAATAAAGGGAGAAAACCACTTCTTAAAGGGTTTCGGGCCGAAATCCGGCCCGGATCCGCCAGCCCGGGTCGGACGCACCCCGTCCGACCGGGCGGATCCAACCAGTCGCCGACACGCGTCCCCCACAGGGGATCGGCGCGCATCCGCACAGCGACAGCCGTGCGGGGCGCGCCGTCGCCCGACGCGTGTCCGACCAGCCGACCGCCGCGCCTGCCCGCACAGTCTGCCCGCACAGTAGCTTCAGCCCGCACAGTTGACCGTCCAATAGCATCGCGCCACGTGTCCCGCCTCTGTCTGCTGAACCCGGTGCACGAACCTCCATGCACCGCACCAATCCAAACCCGACACGTGGCTCCGCCCAAATCCATGCACCGCCGCTCGACTCCCTGCACCGGGTGTTGTGAGCCAGCCAACCACCAGGCGCCACGTGTCCCCGCCTTGGTGCACGCCCGCGCGGTGGACCGGCCGCCTGCCCGCGCCCCTGCCGCGCCTGCCCGCGCCCTCAGCGGCTGCCCGCGGCCGCGCGCGCTGCCCGAGCCCTCCGCCGCCTTCCGCCGCCGCCGCCGCCGCCGCCGCCGGCCGCCGCCGCGATCGCCGGAGTTACTATTCCGGCATGAACAGTAACCCGAGCCCAAAAATGCCGCGAATACACTGTTTTGACCGTTTTCGCGCGCTGAGTCCGATTTTGACGTCCGTTTCGCCAAATTCTCACTCTAAAATTTGCCGAAAGCCCCCGGAAAGTATTCTTGGTCCAAATTTCGCGCCGAGCCCAATCTCGATATCCGTTTAGCGCGCAAACTCCTCTAAACACCCGATGGGGTCCCCCGATCACCCACGTGATCCACTTGAAGCCCGGAGTCCAACACTTGTGTCCAAATTGGCGCCCGAACACCGCCGACATGCCCCGTAAGCCTCCAGAAGCTGCTGGTCACTCCGTAAAAGCCCCAAATACCTCCCGCACACCGCGTAGGGCCCCAGTAGCCACCACAAAGCACCGCAACAGCTCTGCGGAGATCCAGGTCATCACACGCGGAGACAGCTGATCGAGGTGAGGACGTGGCCGTTTAGTTCCTTACCAGCACTGAGAGTCAGAGGTAGATGTACCTGGTGTATTTTATGACTCCACTTTTGTACTGAACATTCTGAGAGATCAGTGAGGATTTCTTGTACTTTTGTAGCTGAGAGACTTTGTATTGAGATTTTATTTATATCAGTTGTTCAGTGGATTTCTGTAGCTATTTAGTTCTTTTCAGCTCTGATGCATGTTTAGCTATAGATCTTTTGCAGGGTAGACGCTTCGTCTGTACGGCAGTTTCCGTACAGATGGCGGATCTGTTGGCGAGCCCGGGTCGCAGTTTCGAACCCGGGGCGTGACAGATTAGGGTGGTATCAGAGCCTAGGTTATAGGTCGTTGAGGACTTAGTGACCCTAGGCTATTGGTGGACAGTAGGATGACTGTCGTGAGAGGCGTGATTTTAGCGAGAGTCCTGATTGAGTTTTTACCTCCCCCGAGGGATTGGGGCGAGTGATTTTACATGTTTATTCTCTAAAGTGGTTATGTTGGCTGCAGACAACATAATGCTTTAGAACGGGTAACATGTTATAGACTTTCGCTTGATTGGGTCGAGAGAGTTTTTGGTCCTAACGTTTGTTCTGTTGCAGTGATTTTCGGTGCCTCCGAGACGCCGTGTAGCGGCGAGGGCGTGTTTGACCTTGGATGAGGAGCCCGATCAGCGGGAGGCTGAATGGACAGAGCAGAGCGAGGTCTGCGAGTTACGAGCCCAGGTAGCTCAGTTGTTGAGGCGACACGGCACCAGGAAGAGAACACAGAGCGTGAGATGCACATGTTTGAGCAGAGAGTATTGTTTGAGGTATCGCCGTAGTGCTTTCGGCCGCGACGTTGTCGTTTTCGACCAGGTTGCACTGTGAGTAGTGCAGGAGCAGCGAGAGTTGCTGATTGGTTGTTGAGCATCCGCCAGTTCCATCCCCTACAGATTTCAGGGCAGAGTTGGAGCCTCGAGAGGCCGAGAACTGGATTGCCGCTTTGGAAAGTGTTTGAGGACTTGTTATCCAGGACAAGCACCAGGTGCCCCTAGTTGCGCACTTTTGGATAGGGACGCCGAGTGTTGGTGGCGTCGAATCTGTCCCGTTGGACCATCAGGAGAGTGGTTGAGGATTCGGAGCGAGTTTCTATGATTGCTGGGCAGAGTGCCCCATGCTGCCCAGATTGAGGCCCAGGAGATTGATCATGTTTGAGAGGGGACTGCTTCGGGATGTTATCATTTTGGATATTCTCGACGAGCGACTTCAAATACAGCGGTTGTGCATGCCCGATGGATTGACTGAGGTCTGTGATCATGTCCGAGAGGGACGGAGAGCGAGGGACTAGCTCCAGAGAGAGATGTCCAGTATCGCCTGATTTTGGGATAGTCGAGTGGATCGAGGTTGCCTTGATTCCAGTCACAGGATCATGAGTCTCAGAGGAGATAGAGACTAGGAGGTTCTCGACAGTTGAGGCACCAGCAGCAGTGCTAGGATGAGTATGCCCTTGCGGGGAGCCGCATTCTTCGCCATAGAGTGACTTCAGGTTGAGGGCGATGTTTTTCATGTGTTTAGTCAGGACATCTTCAGGCAGAGGGTCCCAGAGTGGTGTTCTTGGATTTGCCGCCTGCGACGGCACCCCACTACCCTTCAGGATGCAGCGGTTCATCCGACTTACCGGTAGGCTGATTGAGCCGAGAGACCGAGACAGATTGAGCGATGGCCACCAGCATCTTGTGGATGAATTGTGCAGCCGATTAGAGGACGCCAGGATAGTGGATCGCGTCTTATCAGGTGTGGTTACTTATGGTCATTAGAGTTGGAGCTTGTTGATACTGACACTGCTTGGGTGTGTTTACTAGAGCAGGTGTAGCTTCGCGTGGGCCAGAGAGGGGACTATTGGCTTGTGCACGTGAGGATCAGGTTTCAGATCACGTATAGCACAGGTATGAGTGTTGCCAGTTCCGCCCAGTTTTGTAGGACCTTGGATTTGATCCTAGAGTTGTTAGTCCTACATCGGCTCCGAGATGTTGATATGAGGTTGGATAGGGATTGG
Organism: Tillandsia fasciculata; assembly: GCA_029168755.2. Taxonomy (NCBI): domain Eukaryota; kingdom Viridiplantae; phylum Streptophyta; class Magnoliopsida; order Poales; family Bromeliaceae; genus Tillandsia; species Tillandsia fasciculata. The sequence goes on along the minus strand of JAQOTM010000985.1, from coordinate 31,268 downwards.
TTATCCCAATGTTATGTTATCTTGGATTGTCGAGATGGACAATGACCCTCCGTGGACCTGGCCAGGAGGAGTGTGTTTTCAGAGGATGTTAGAGCACGACAGAGGTTGAGTCGTGGTCATATCGCTTGGTTAGCGATTGTAGAGAAGGTGCTTACGGCGGCACCGGGACTAAAGGAATATCTTTATCGCCGTGTGATTCCGGACAGGAGTTTACCTGATCTGATGTTGAAGCCGCCGTTTAATGAGACTGAGATCGAGGTTGTGATCGACATGGTTTGGAAGCCGCGCCGACATCGGCAGCATCTCTTGGAGTACCACTTGTGAGACAGTGAGAGAGCTGTTAGTGCAGCTGCGGATCCGAGGGATCGAGGGGACTGTGTGACCCAGTACCACGTCGTGAGGATACGATTGTGAGGATTCGAGAGATTGGTATTTTGGATGTGTTGCCACACGTTGATACACGGTGGTGATGCCATGCCGTTGGTACACGGCAGTGATGCCACGTTGTGAGTGCACAACGGTGAGGGTACTGTGACGGTTCGAGCACAGATAGTTTTGGATTGTTTTGGGTTGATGCCTTGCGGGACACTGGAGGCCTTGTGGAACCCTACAGCTGAGGGCTGTGCCAGATAGAGTCTGAACCCGATAAAGACATTTTGAGCTTACAGTGAAGTCAAGCGGATTGACTAAGGCCCTGCGGCCTTTTGGATTTGAGGACTTGTGTGTTCCGGCGGTACTTGGACCGGGCTGTAGAACCAGTGTGAGTTTGAGCTCTACAGTGAGTTGCCGTGCTAGTAGTGGAGCTAGATTTGTACATGGCCGGTTGATTTGATTATATCGGGTTTGGTTTCTGAGATGAGATAAAGCACGAGTAGCACTTGAGGATAGTGCTGCAACTTATAAGAGAAAAGTTGTTTGCCAAATTGAGAGAGTTGTGCTTGACTTTGGAAGATTCTGTGGTTAGGCCATGTGATTTCAGCTGCAAGAGTGACAGTGGACCCGACGAAGAGTGTGGCCGTTTGTGTTCGGCTTAGACTATGATAGTGACAGAGGTCCAGAGTTGTGGATTAAACAGTGCCAGCATAACTTTGAGGAGTTCAAGCTGTGGATGGTAATGGCATTATTGTGAATAGTTGCTTGAGATAGAGAGAGATTTGAGATATCTATCAATCCTAGAACCTGAGATACTGGGTTACTCAGAAGGATTTTTGATTTGGGGCAATGCCGGTGGATAAAGTTATTAGGGATGTATGTTTGAGCTTACAGTAGCATCCCGACAAGCCAAAGTGGTCGCAGCTGCCTTGAATAGGCGAGCGGTGCAGTTTTGGAGTATGATGGTTACTCAGCAGATGCCGCTGAAAGAGTAATTGAGACGAATTGAGATTAAGGTGGTGTTCCCCGGGAATGTGGCAAAACTTGTGTTTTGGACTCGTAACCCACTCCGTTGGACAGGATTGGGGGGGGAACTTCTCAGTGAATGCAGCGGGAGTACTGAAGTACAAGGACCGCATCTGTGTGCCCGTGGATTCCGAGATCCGAGAGCTGATTTTGAGAGTTAGGGGTTGAGTGTTGTTCCCGATGTTGGACTTCTTACCCTGTGGATGGATGTAAGAATGCAATTGTGAAGCTCTCAGAATTGTGGTTGCTAAGGAGCAACAGGAAAGTTATGCCAATTGGAGGCAGAGAGTTTTGGTGACTTATGGAAATCACTATCCGCAGAAATGTGTAGATTTGAGATTTCGCGGGAAGTTGAGTCCGCGAATTGTTGGCATATTCGAGGAGTTAGAGCGCATTGGATCAGTTGCTCACCGAGTTGCGCTACCGCCATGATTTGGCAAGTACCCACGAGGACGTTGGTGTATCCGTCCTGAGGGAAGTATGGATTTGGATCCCTTGCATGATTTGGACCTCATTTCTTGGGAGTCAGACGAGGACTTGGACTATCAGGAGCGACCGGTGCGAATTCTTGCTCGAGAGACGAGAGAATTGCGCAACCTGATCTTACCTTTGGCAAAGGTCCAGTTAGCCGTCATGATGAGTTAAGGCTGCTTGAGAGCCTGAGGATGAGCTGAGAGTTCATATCCCCACTTATTTGAGTCACCCTCCTGAGTTTTGGAGTTTTTGGGTTTCGAGGACGAAACCGTTAAAAGGAGGGGAGAGTGTAGAGTACCGGAGCTTCGGGCAGTGTGCCGACTCCACGTGGCAGCCTGGTATTGTGGAAATACCTTCTGCAGTTTCTATTTGTATTTACAGAGAGGATCGGGTGGTCCCGGAGCGACGCGGAAGTATTCTTGTAAAAAAGTGAGTTGGCGTCGGATTGAGAGCTTGCGGGTCGAGCATTGGTTTCATGGATGGGTTTGATGTGAGTTGATCCCTTGGGACATGTGTATTATGAGTTTACAGAGGTGTTCGGTTGGTTTCAGGGTGATGCGGAGGTCCCGAGGCGAGAAAGTGAGTTGACGGGGCATTTCGGAGATTTTCTGGCTGTTTCTGGAGCTTTTGGGTGGCTTGGTTCCGGAACCAGCCATTTAGTTCCGGAACCAGGGGTGGTGTTCCGGTACCAAAATGCTGGTACCCGAACACAGACTCAGGAAATGCCCGAAATGGCTCGGATTGGTGCACAGTGAAGTGAGGTATGGGCTTCTTCTGTTCCAACCACTCCCGTCATGTTATATACCCCTGAACACCAGCTCCCTCACCCATCTCCCACCTCTCATTCATCCTCTTCCTTCCTTGCTGCCAGAGAGAAGAAGAAGAGGAAGTAGCAGAAGGAGAAGAGGTGCGTGCATGGTGAGTGTTGACCGGGTCAACGTGCGCGCGCGAGGTGCAAATTGAGGTAAATTGGTTGTTGCAGATTATGGATTTGGACTTGTTAGTTCTCCTCTTGGGTTTTATTGATGGAATTAAATGGTATATTGAGCTAATTTCCATCCTTGCTCCCTTCTGTGCTCTCGGGTTTAGGCAAGCAGGCTTGGATTACTGCGCAAATCCGCAGCACTGTGCGTGCATGCTTTCGTGTAGTAGAGTGTTCAGGCTGAGCTGAGATTTTTGTGGTGGCCTAGCTGGGTGCTGTGGAGGTTGACTGGAGCTCCGTGGATTTTTCTAGAGCGCGCGGCAGTGTGCGCGCGCGCGAGAGGCGCAGTTCAGTTTTTCGTCAGATTTCGCCCGTTTCTTCGCCGACTTCAGCGTTTGCCTGCGGAAAGCATTCCAGGTGGGTTGGAATTTCTTCAAGATGTATGGAATGCCCTCTAAAGCTATTTGAATGCATGTTGATCATGAGTAGCTTAATTTTTGCATAGCTGGTAAATCTGATAGTTGCCTAGAAAATTGTAGGAATACAATTATGAGCCCCAGATATTTTTAGCATGATCTAGAAGTGAATTGACACTAGACTGCATGGTTAGTTGGCATTATAGTGGCATCTGAACCGTTTTAAAAATCGTCGGACCGTTTTAATGAAAACTGGGTTTTAAAAAGAGTTTTAAAATATTGAGATCTTCCCGAGGGGTTGAGTAGGTTCAGGATGCATGTGTTCTCGTGCCAGAGGGCCGAGTGGATTTTTAGAGCATTATGAGATGACTTTCTAGTGTCATGAGAGAGTTTTGGCATGTTTTCTAGTTCGGGGGCGGAAGCTATGGGCGGCTATGCCTGCAGCCTGTTCTTGTTTGATAGGGTTGTAGGTGGTAGTCGTTCAGAATTTCCAGGCCTCCCGTGTGAGAGATTGAGGATGTTTTCCCTGATTGGGTTACTCTAGATCATGAGTTATGTTCTGATTTAGTGGTGGAGATGGTTCTCCCACTTAGCCATGAGAGTTTTGGGGGCTTTGGCAGATCGAGTCGTGGAGGTTTCCCGACTCAGCCACGGGTCGTGCATTATCAGATTGAGTCGTTGAGGGTTCTCCGACATAGCTGTGAGAGGTTGGGTTTTTTCCTATTCGAGTCGTGGAGTCTTTCTCCGACTGAGTTATGCTAGTTGAGCATTGAGTTCCGATCTGTTTGATCGAGGATTATCAGTTTGAGTCGTTGAGGGTTCTCCGACTGAGTATGCTAGTTGAGCATTGAGATCTCTGATCTGGTTGATCGTGGATTATAGCCTGCTGAGCCTGGCTTTTTATGCCAGTTATGAGATACTTGAGATACTTGAGTCGGTGGGGTCGCTCCCCTCGAGCTACGCCCGGGTGCGATGATGATACCGAGCCTGACGAGGCTGCGATGATGCGACTAGTTGATACACTAGAGTTCGCTTGAGATAGTCGGACAGGACGCCCCACGTAAATCCCGTCCTCATGTGGATGTGTGGTGGTGGGTAGGTGCGATCCTAGTCGACAGGCGCAGGCTTGACTGGTCCAAAGAGGGACAGTCATTGCGATTGGGTGATATGTGTGAGTGAGTTTCATAGCATGTTCATAGATGAGTTTTTCCTTTGAGGCATGTTAGCAGTAGTGGGTGTATGCATATCTTCATCATTTGTATAGTTTCTTGAGCATGATGATTGAGACATGATAGCTATAGTTTCTTTCAGCTTTTATCTATCTATCTATCTATCTGCATACCTATCTGTTGTGCCTCCGGTAGACTTAGTGGGCATACCGTGGATATTGAGACGGTACCCACTGGGAACTACCTTTGCAGTAGTTCTCACACCCGCTGCGGTGACAGGTTTCCTGAGGCTGCTGTTCCGGCTTAGCTCGCGCGGAGACAGCTGATCGAGGTGAGGACGTGGCCGTTTAGTTCCTTACCAGCACTGAGAGTCAGAGGTAGATGTACCTGGTGTATTTTATGACTCCACTTTTGTACTGAACATTCTGAGAGATCAGTGAGGATTTCTTGTACTTTTGTAGCTGAGAGACTTTGTATTGAGATTTTATTTATATCAGTTGTTCAGTGGATTTCTGTAGCTATTTAGTTCTTTTCAGCTCTGATGCATGTTTAGCTATAGATCTTTTGCAGGGTAGACGCTTCGTCTGTACGGCAGTTTCCGTACAGATGGCGGATCTGTTGGCGAGCCCGGGTCGCAGTTTCGAACCCGGGGCGTGACAGCCCCTCACTGGGCGGCATCGCCAATCACTAGGCGGCATCGCCTCTCACTGGGCGGCATCGCCACTCACTGGGCGGCATCGCCTCTCACTGGGCGGCATCGCCCCTCACTGGGCGGCATCGCCTCTCACTGGGCGGCATCGCCACTCACTGGGCGGCATCGCCTCTCACTGGGCGGCATCGCCCCTCACTGGGTGGCATCGCCAATCACTGGGCGGCATCGCCCCTAACTGGGCGGCATCGCCTCTCACTGGGCGCATCGCCACTCACTGGGCGGCATCGTCTCTGGTAGCTCGGCCAGTGGAAAGTATCCTCCTGGTAATTCGGCCAGAAAAATTATCCATCTGGTAACTCGGCCAGTGATAATTATCCATCTGGTAACTCGGCCAGTGATAATTATCCATCTGGTAACTCGGCCAGTGATAATTATCCATCTGGTAACTCGGCCAGTGATAATTATCCATCTGGTAACTCGGCCAGTGATAATTATCCATCTGGTAACTCGGCCAGTGGTAATTATCCATCTGGTAACTCGGCCAGTGATAATTATCCATCTGGTAACTCGGCCAGTGATAATTATCCATCTGGTAACTCGGCCAGTGAAAACGCCCTCCTGGTAACTCAGCCAGGGAAAACGCCCTCCTGGTAACTCAGCCAGGGAAAATGCCCTCCTGGTAACTCAGCCAGGGATAGTACCCTCCTGGTAACCCAGCCAGGAAAAATACCTCCTGGTAACTCAGCCAGGGAAAATGCTCTCCTGGTAACTCAGCCAGGAAAATGCCCTCCTGGTAACTCAGCCAGGGAAAATGTCCTCACAGTTGGGATCGCCGTCACTTCAAACGGCTCCCACAACAACGCCCCACTCAATAGGCGAGAAGAACCGACTGACACGGCAAAGATCCGAAAATCCCGATAGACCGGTGCCTAGAACCCCAATCAAACAAGAACAGACTCTAGGCTCAGCCTATCGAAGTTCTCGATCCTTTACCGTTCAGGGATTCGGCCCTTCTCGGTTAAAGTGGGGAACTAGCACGACACACAAACCCCTGGGTCTCGCACTGCTCTGATAGCTCCGTCTCCCGCTGCCGGGTACTCATCAGGTGCGGGGTGTGTCCTATCACAACCTGACGTCTCAGGGGTATCGCAATCCGCTGCACAATAACAAACGTCAGGACACAACAACCATACGACCCAATCCAGCGAAAGTCTAAGACATGTCATCCATTCCATAGCATTATGCTGTCGGCAGCCAACATACTCGCTTAGGAAAGTAAACATGTCAAACTCTCATCCCGTCTCTTGGGAGAGGTAAAAACTCAATCAGGACTCTCGCTAAAAGTCACGACTCTCACGTAGTCGTCCTAATATCCAACCACAAGCCTAGGGTTTCTAAGTCCACCACGACCTACAACCTAGGCTCTGATACCACTCTAATCTGTCACGCCCCGGGGTCGAAACTGCGACCCGGGCTCGCCAACAGATCCGCCATCTGTACGAAAACTGCCGTACAGACGAAGCGTCTAACCTGCAGGAAGAAACCTCTACAGTAAACAGATATCAGAGAGCAGAAAGTAGACTACTAAAACTGTAATCCGAACACTGTACAACTGAAAATAATACAATATCCATCTCCCAAATACGATCGTAAACAAAGTCCTCTGATACAAAACTCAAAAGGGAGGTATCTCCAATAAATACATCAGTGTACAAACTCTCGATACAAGAATATCCTCACTACAACAGTCTCTCAAACTGTAAAGGTAAAATACAACTCTATACCTCTCTACAAAGGTCTCTCAACAGAGTAAGAAGAAGTGACCATGAACCGAAGCTCTCCTCTGAAGGGGGTACCGCTACACTCCAATGACGGGTAGGGAACTAGCTCGCGACTCCCTCGCCTCGGTCAGAAGGATCAGCAACAGGAACACAGGAACAGAAGAAGAAGTCCCTGGGGAAAAGACACCACGACGGGTGTGAGAACTACTTCCCACAGTAGTTCTCAGTGGGTGCCGTCAACAAGTCCAACGGTCTGCCCACCAAGTCTACCAGAGGTAAAAGATAACAGGCAAAGAAATCAGAACAAGAAAAGCTGGATCTACTCTACAGCTATCATGCCTCTATCTAGACACTCAAAAGTGGAACAGAAGAAAGTAAATGAGACCACTCGCACCCAAGGTGCTCAATCGTCCCAATCGAACTGACTACCTCAAAGGTCCAGTCAAGCCCGCGCCTGTCGACTAGGAACGCTCCTGCCCACTACCACACATCCACATGAGGACGGGATTTACGTGGGGCGTCCTGTCCGACTAACTCATCCCTCGCGCAAAACTGCCTCAACAGGCCAACCATCGCATCCACAGCGGCATCTCAAGGGGCGCGGCCCCAACTGAGGAAAACGGCGCGGCATAGAGTAATCAACAGTGGCATATGCAGGCTAGTCCAAATCCACGCTCACTCACAGAACGGTAGGACTCAAGATCCCCAAAAATCTCGCACAACAGTCGGAGCACTCTCGACGACTCAGCTGATCGGCTAACTCGAAACACGAGACACTAGCCTCTCCAACAGCTCCAGCACAAAGCTTACTGGCTGGAGATACTCCACAGCCAGGAACGACCCACAACTCAGGGTAACAAAACAGGTCGGACAACACTCAACGACCTGGGACCACCGTCAACCCCAACGGTTCCCAACAAGACGGACCGGAAGACACTCGACGGCCCGGGACTGCCGTCTACTCAACGGCTCCCTCCCATGACAGCACAACAGGAAAACAAGACCTCTCGGGACTACCGTTTACTCAAACGGCTCCCCGCACAGATAAGCAACCCGCTACAACTACCAGACTCCACTCTGCTCCCAAGCAAGAGTGCAAAAGCATTCCACACTAAAAGCAAGTCCCGACCTCTCGGCCCACTATCCGGGCGAGAAAACACTATGTCCAGGGATGTAAGAACAGTGTGGATGTCTAAGCATAAATAACCCTAGCCCAAGTGAGGGTTTTCTACTGGTCTGGTTACACATGCAGCATATGACGGGGGTGCTAGGTCAAGTTCCAAGATAACTATATTAACAGATAATAAAAGGAATAATAATTCCTACAATATAGCATGCTACACAATGAAATAAGCTATCATGCATAGTCCTACAACAGTAGAAATACTGTACAGTCCCTAAAACTTGGAGATAAGGCCACCCACCTCGATTTGCCACCAATTGCTCGTAGACACTTGCAATTGGCCTCCACGCGATCCGCTGCGCAAAAGGGCACGCCGCCGAGTCCGCACGCAAAACGGAGCACGCCGCTGGAGTCCGGACGCAAAAACGGAGCACGCCGCCGGAGTCGCACCAGAAACGGAGTACGTTTGCGCCGCCGTCGCCGAACCACTCCGCCGGGCGTCCTCGCACGCAAAACGGAGTCCACGACGCGCCGCCGCACCTCACGCCACCTCCCCCTCACTCCCTCTCGCTCTCCGGTTGCCGAAGAAAGAAAGAAAGAAAGGGAATGGCGGTGCGGGGAGGAAGAAGAAGAAGAAAGAAGAGGAGAAGGGGCGGTCCACCAGGCCGGTCCACGGAGCCGGTCCACCGCGTGGACCAATGGGGAAGCCCCACCGACCGGTCCACGGGCTGGGCGCGTGCGCCGGGTCCACGCACGCGCCCAGCGCGCAACGTGGCGCGATGCAACGCGCCCGCCACACGGGCGCGTTGCACCGCACCCCGCGCAGGCGCGGGACACGCGCCCGTTACCGGGCGCGCGTGTCCCCGCCCACGCGGGCGCCAACGGGGGGGCCGCCACGTGGCGGCCCCTGCGCTGACCCGCGCAGGCGCGCGTTTCCCAACGCGCGCCAGCTGGCGCGCATTGCAGTGCGCCGCTGCCATCTCGGGATCCGTGCCGCGCGTCGTCTCGGTTTGCGTGCCGCGTCGTCTCGAAAAGCGCGCACGCCTACCGGACTCCAAAACCAACAAATAAATAGTCCAATCTTAGCGATTTCGCGCGCTGAATCCAAAAACGATGTCCGTTTCTCCAAATTCTCACCCGAAAATTTGCCGAATGCCAACTCGATCCGATTTCCGCGCCGGGTCCATTTTTAAAGTCCGATTTGCTAAATTCCAACTCTAAAAATTCCCGAAGGCGACCGGAGAGGTAAACTTTTATCCGGACTTCACCCGGAGTCTAATTTTGACATCTGAATCGCGCGAAATCACTTCTAAACACCCGACGGGTCCTCCAACTTCCCACGGGGTCTCAATTTAAGCCCGAAGTCCACCACTTGTGTCCAAATTGCGCGCAACCCCGCAGGCCTCCAGTGATGCAAGCAAATCCCAAATTGCATCACAAATTCATTTCTTGGGCCCGACACGCGCACAAACACTCCCAACGGCCACTAAAAGCTGCCCAACAACCAGCTACTCCTACGCCGGGGATTCCGGGACCTCACAATATGTTCTTGAAAGAACCATCGAATTGACCTAAAAGAGGCTATAAAGAAGAACGGTAAAAACCTAGCCTCTAGGGTTGCTCTCACAAGTGTTTTATAAATAAAACGGAAGCTCCCCCGTTTTGAGAAACCCTAAATGTCTATTTATAGTTTAGAAACCTTTGGAAAGAGATAAGAATCAAAAAACATACCTTATCTGGAATTTTTCAGGACGGCGATCCGGATCGGATTTACTGCGATCCGGATCGTCGTAACAAGATTGACGATTCCAGAAATCCAAGGGTTCGGGATCCGGATCGCAAGGCCCGATCCGGATCGTTCATGAATTTCAGCAACATCCAATGTTCGGGATCCGGATCAGAATAGGCTTGGATCCGGATTGGATTTGCAATGAACTAATAACCCTTCGGGATCGGATTGGATCATCTGATCCGGATCCTGAACATGTCCATGTCCAGTTTGATTTTTATGCAATTAAAAATTATCCAAGTGTTTCTACACTATAAGAAAGTATTCGGATCACCAAAATTATTTAGTTAAACATACCTAATCCTTTTGAATACTTTCTTCTTGAGATTGATGTAACTGATCCACAATTCTTTATCTTCAATCTTCAAGACTCAAGACACTGAGTGTCAACTTGAGCTCTTGTTGAATCTTCTCAAGTCTTTGATTGCTGATTGACAATTTGATCCCTTAAGACTCCGACTCAACATTACGGACTTGACTCACAAGAATATGCCAAAGAAGAAAATGCCGTAACAGTCACTTGGGATGACAACTCACGTCAAATGAGTCATCATCAAGTGATGAAGAAGACAACGCGACAGCATTCCACGCGTACACTACATCTTCACCCTTCATATGCTTGATGGCAAGTACCTCCGATTCCTTGTCCAACTCCTCCCAAGTTGAAAAGAACGCTACGGACAACGAATCGAGCAATTCTGAAGGTGAAGATTTTGTTTTAGCCTACCACAGACTTTTGAGGGATTCAAAGAAACTGGCTAAACAAAACCGGAGTTTGAGAGGGAGATTGCAGGATCTCGAAGAAGAAGCAAAAATGGCATCTTCTCTCTCAAACGCTCTTGAAGTGGAAAGGGATAACCTAGCCAAAGCAAATGTTTCCCTTCAAGAGGAGAATGAGCTTTTTGAGAAAGAACATGAGAAATTGGTGGATAAAGTGAATCATTTCTCAAAGCTCTACGACGAGGCTCAACAGGATAAAATGGAAATGACAAAGACCATACTCCAACTAAAGGACGATTTACAGCGATTTTCTTCTGGAAGGAGTAAGTTGGACAAGCTTCTTGGTCTTGGTCAAACAAACCGTTTCGGCCTCGGGTACACTCAAACTGGAATCAGTCCAAGTTCGAGTGGGACAGTTTTTGTGCCTCAGTCGGTATGTCCTCCTCCGACACCGGAATTCACGACAAACAATGACAACAAGCCTACTTCATCCTTTTCGGGATCGTCAAGATCTAAGGTATGTTTTCGTTGTGGTGTTTCAGGGCACATAAGAAGATATTGCAAGACGGGAGCCAAACGCTCAACTCAAGCACTTCTTGCAATGACTACCAAAAAGGTGATTCCTCGGAGATCAAATGCAAATCATTCAAAAGAAGAGAACATTGGTAGTACTTCAAACAAAGACGACGACAAAAGAAAAAGATCAATCATACAAGACGTCTTCATCAAGGAAAAATTTCTCAACCATTGCCAACATACTCCAAAACTCAAAAGGTTTGGGTTGCAAAGGTGAAATCTTTCCTTGTCTTTAATCTTTTACGATTAATGTTGTGTAGTATTTGTAGACTATTTTTCTTTATTGGGCCAACTCGTCAACCATCTTGGGAGGTAAATGGTATATTTTTTTATTGGTTGATGATTTCTCTAGATATTCTTGGGTAGCATTTTTAAAAGAGAAAGCTGATACTTTTGATTCTTTTCACGAGATTTGCCATCGTATTATGATTGAAAAGAATGAAAGATTACTCGTGTTAGAAGTGATAGAGGTGGAGAATTCATAAATTCTAAATTCATTGATTTTTGCACTTCAAACGGCATTAAACATGAATTCTCGGCACCCTATATATACACCTCAACAGAATGGTGTAGTCGAGCGCAAAACCCGTGTTGTACAGGAAATGGCACGTGTTATGCTTCATAGCCGGAATTTACCGCTATATTTTTGGGCTGAAGCGGTGAACACTGCTGTCTATGTTATTAATCGAGTGTATTTGCGCCCGGGGACTTTAATACACCATATGAACTATGGTTTTGTAGAAAACCGAATATCAAATATTTTCGTATCTTTGGGAGTCGGTGTTTTATTTTGCGTGACCGCGAGAATCTTGGAAAATTTGACTCTCGAAGTGACGAAGGGATTTTCTTGGGTTATTCTACAAACAGTAGAGCATATCGAGTTTTTAACTTAGAATCTAAGACGATCGTAGAATCGATAAATGTTAAGGTAGATGAAGCTTTTCACTTTGAATCTGAAAAATCTACCCTCGATATCTCTCTTGATGATGATACACCTGCTAATGCATCTTCTCTAACAATTCTTTCGATAATAATGATGCATCTAACGGTTCTTCAAGTTTATCTGATGTGCAGGAATCATCTCGTGTACCTCCGTCTACTCCTCTACCTCAAACGTTACGCATCTCCAAGGATCATCCTGAATCGAACATCATTGGAGACCCACAAGAAGGAGTTAGAACTCGGAGACAATTGGTTTGCGGATTCGCTTGCTACGTATCCAAATCGAACCAAAGAATGTTGATGAAGCTCTTCAAGATGACTACTGGATTAAAGCAATGCAGGAAGAGCTCCATCAATTTGAGCGAAACAAAGTCTGGGAATTAACGAAGCCTCCGAAGCAACACAATGTGATAGGTACCAAATGGATTTTCAAGAACAAGAAAAATGAAGATGGTACTATCATCAGGAACAAAGCAAGGTTAGTTGCTCAAGGCTACTCTCAAGTAGAAGGTATAGACTTTGATGAAACTTTCGCCCCTGTAGCTAGACTCGAGTCCATTCGTATCTATTTGCGATTGCTTGTCATTTTAAAATCAAATTATTTCAAATGGACGTTAAGAGCGCATTTTTAAATGGGTTTTTAAATGAGGAAGTTTATGTGGCTCAACCGAAAGGTTTTGTGGACCATAAACTACCTAACCATGTTTTTCGTCTGAAAAAGGCTCTTTACGGTCTGAAACAAGCACCGCGAGCATGGTACGAAAGGTTGACAAAGCACCTTTTGGAAAAGGGCTATACTCGAGGGGGAGCTGACAGGACTCTCTTTGTGAAGCATTATCAAAACAATTTCATTGTAGCACAAATCTATGTCGATGACATTGTATTTGGCGCAACAAGAGATAATGATGCTTCTAAATTCGCGGAGACCATGGAAAGCGAATTTGAGATGTCCATGATGGGCGAATTGACTTATTTTCTTGGATTACAAGTTAAACAAAACGATGAAGGCATTCACTTGTGTCAATCCAAGTATGCAATGGAGTTGGTCAAAAAGTTTGATCTTAGAAAATTCTAAGGATTTTCCGACTCCAATGGGAACTAGCCATAAGGGACTTGGAAGTGAATCACATAGTGAGAATGTAGACGAGAAACTGTATCGCAGTATGATTGGAAGTCTACTTTATCTCACGGCTAGTCGCCCGGATATATCCTTCAGTGTTGGGATTTGCGCGAGATATCAATCAGCACCAAAGGAGGTTCACCTGAAAGCGGTGAAACGGATCATCCGGTATATCAAAGGTACAATAAATTTCGGAATTTGGTATCCTATGGGAACAAGTTTGGATATTGTTGGATACTCAGATGCCGATTGGGCAGGATCAGTGGATGATCGGAAAAGCACGAGTGGTGCATGCTTCTATCTTGGCCATTGCCTTGTTGCATGGCACAGTAAAAAGCAGAATTGCATAGCACTCTCGACTGCCGAAGCGGAGTACATTTCAGCAGGAAGTTGTTCAACCCAATTATTTGGATGAAAAGCGTGTTGAGCGATTTCCGGATTTCAGCATCTTCGGTAACCATTTTATGTGACAACACTAGTGCTATTAACATTTCTAAAAACCCTGTGTTGCACTCTAGAACAAAACATATTGAACTTAGATATCATTTTCTTAGAGAGCTAGTTGAATCAAATATTCTTCAACTTTCATATATTTCAACTGAGGATCAATTAGCTGATATCTTAACAAAACCTTTGGATCAAAAACGTTTTATTCACTTGCGTAAAGCAATTGGCATGCTTTCCTTGAAATAATCTTTTTGAAACCTTTGCTTAGGTTAGGTTTTGTTTTTGTTTTGTTTTGTTCATTATCTATGTTTGTACATAGGACATTAATTGAGCATAAATCATAATTGACTTTAATTGCATCTTTTCACGCATTTAGAAATTTATTATGCTTTTGATATCATAATATTTCAATGTTGCAATGATCATTTATGTTAATTAAGTCATCTTCTAAGTGATCAAAGTCAATTTCTCTCTCAATGATCTCTTGGTATAGTCATTATCTTATTTGACTGCTTAGTCGAGTATGAATGCGAGATCAATTTTTGGTTGAATACCTTATATATTAAATAATTGATAGCCAATTGAGGGGGAGTCAAAGAAAAGTAAAATGCTCAAAAGATGTGGAAAGAGTTACATCCCAATGAGGAGTGTGAAAACTACCACCACATGGAGAAAGAAAAGAAAAAGATACCCCATGAATGCAAAGCAAATTAAAAATTGATGATGAAATGCATATTGAAATACTTGACTCTGTCAAATTTCAAGGTTGGTATAAGGTGGGATTTTTGATAAAAGATGCTCAAAGAGCCACTCCTTCAACAGATTGTCTAAATATATTATCTAACTTATCTGGGATTTCAAACATCTATTGATCTTGGTATTTCATTTTCTTTACCAAATTGATGATTTGATAAAGGCATTACGCATAAGATCAGGTTAGATGTGATTGAAGTTGTTCAACTTTAAGAGTTTTAATTTTCGTAAATTTTCGTTTCATTTTTGAGTATTTTTGATAGATTTGGTATAATCTATTTCTTGTTGTATGAAACGATGATTTTTGTTTAAAGTTGATATGCTAATGTGCTTACATACTTTTTCTGGATTTTATGGAATTTTTCTAAATTTTTCTGAAGAAAAAGTTGAAGCCGATCCGGATCGGGCTAAGTGATCCGGATCCCGAACGCAGGATTTTCCTGCGGGTAGCCGATCCGGATCACATTCACGATCCGATCCGGATCACGGCTAGGGTTTTAATAAGAACAAGAGGGTTTTGATTTCCTTTACCTAATCTTTTGTTCTCAAGTCTCTAGAGTTTCTCTCTCTAGAAATCTTGCTTCTTGGAGCTTTCCAAACTCAAGTTCTTCAATTCCAAGTAAGTTTTATTGATCAAAATCTCAGTTTTTTCACTGTTTTTTCTATTTTTTTCACCAAAACGTGATGAAATTTCTATCTTTTTCGTTTGTGAATATGTCACGCCCCGGGGGTTTGTTTTAGCGGAAACGGTTCGTTTTTTTTTTTTTTTTTTTTTTTCAAAAGAAGACTTCTCTTCCCCGGCGCGTGCCCAGACCCGCCGCACATACAGGATCTCTCTGCAAACGGACAGAGTCTCCCCTGTATGTGCACGGCGTAGCATTTAGTACATCCCCCAAACATTCACAACCATTCAATCACAACGGTTACTAACATACAACTAGCATTCAAGTTTGTTAAAGCGTATGGCCGATTAATTTGAAAAGGATAAATCCACAGATTTAAAAGAGCACCCACCCGGCGCTTATGTTTTGAAAACGAGTTTCACAATCCGCATAAATCCACAAGGTTTTGAAAACGGTGCCCACACGACACCCAAGTTTTGAAATCCATTTCGCAATCCATAAATCCACAGGGTTTTGAAACCAGTGCCCACGCGACACTTAGATTTTAAAAACGGTTTTCGAAATCTTTTCTTTGGTTTGGTTTTCTTTTTCAATCGGCCAACAGAAGTGAAAGGAAAAGTAACGCATACGAAGATAGCTAAATGCAATCCATACCGACATCCATGCCGACCCCACGAGGGTATCGAGAACCTCACACATAACTACAAAGTAAATGAAATGCAAGGAATAAAAGAGAAAATACAATCCAGGGTCCCCAGCGACCCAGCTGCTCCTGCCCCGTCCTCACCGCCGCCTACCACTCCCCCCGCCTGAACCCTGTCACGAAGTGGGAAGTCAGTGACTAATAATAACAGAACGGGAAAATATAATAAACAAACCGTGAAGACAACCGGAGCAACCACCCACTCAAGAGGGGAAACGGCAACCTGTACGCCTGTAACCTGTAATACCTGGCCACGTCGGACGACTAAACCGACGGCCGTACCGTACCTGCAATATCCGACCACGTCGGACAACTAAACCGACGGGTCGCACCGTACCTGCAATACCCGACCACGTCGGACAACTAAACCGACGGGTCGCACCGCTCGCACCTCGGCGCCTCAACCCCACAACTAATAAGGGGCCCCACTACGTCACCTCGTGGGTATACACGGGTCATAGACCACTTTTCCGGAAAAGCGCACCCTTTGCGGTGGCCAAACCGCGGGTGCGCGTGCTGCAGCCTCGAGCCAAGTAACCATAACCACCATCATGTTAGCATCATAATATATAACAAGAGTAAAACGGCAACATGTATAATTAAGAGTAAAACAGTAACACGTGTGATCGAAGGTAACCCGCTAACATGTATAATCGAAAACAGGGCGATAATATGTGTGCTAGAAGTAACCCGCTAACATGCATACTCAACAATAAATACCACAAAGAACACCACGTTAGCACAATTAAATATTTATTTTAAACAAGATACAATTGCCGAAAACCCGACGCCGAATCCCAAAACAGAACCCACAATAATGAACCAAGTACCCAAGACGAACCCAACCATAATGAACCAAGCACCCAAAACGTAACCAACAATAATGAGCCGAGTACACACCACACGATAATCATGACAGTAACGAAAATGGGCATAAAGGGGTTCTAAGGATGTACCCACCTGAAACGCGAAGAAGGTGTGCGGAAGCCTCAGTTAAAACGCTCCCACCTTGTGCCCGAAAAGAACTACAGTAAGAAGCATCGTTAATAACATCATCGCGGTCAAAAACACTCAAAAACGGGGCGAAACGGGCCAAAAACGGAGTTTCTGGGCTTCCGGGTTGGGGGCTGGTGCACGGGCAGAAGCGTGGACCGGGTCCACAGCGTCGGGCGGTGGCGGCATGCGCCGGGTGCACGCAGGGAGCGTGCACCGCGGGTCTCGGGCCGGGCCGGTGCACGACCCGAGCGTGCACCGGGCTCACGGCCGCAATGGCCTTCCGCGCGCACCGGGTGCACGCTGCGGCGTGCACCGGGCCTAGGCGGGCCGGGCCGGTGCACGACCTGAGCGTGCACCGGGCTCACGACCGCAATCGCCTTCTGCGCGCACCGGGTGCACGCTGTGGCGTGCACCGCGCCTAGGCGGGCCGGGCCGGTGCACGACAGCGTGCACCGGGTCTGCGGCTTCCGCGCCGCAGGGCGTGCACCGGGTGCACGCCCCGGCCCGTGGACCGCGGGCCGAGAATCCGTACAGTAACCCCTTTTTTCCGGTTTTCTTCTCCGTTTTCGCTCCCGTGCGACTCCGGCGAAGACCCCGCGACCATGGTAACGGCGGCGGCGGCCTCCCGTTTGACAACGGCGGCGGCGGCCTCCCGTCAACCCCATATGCTCCAACGAAGCGCCCCGTATTGCCCCCGACAACGACAAAAGGAAAACCTCATACTAAAAAACGGAAAGACCCGAACCGCTCACCTTGTTTTCGCCAGTGAGGGAGGAAGAAAGGGGATCGTCCTGTTCCGTCTCGTCTCCTCGGTTCCTCACGCCCACGGTTTGAAACGAGAGAAAATATGAATTGGGGTTCCCCTTTTTCCTTCTTAAAACGCCGCCTTAAACCCTAGCCGTCAGGGGAAACACCAAGGAGGGGAAAAACCCTACTGCCCCCGGTTTTAAAGAAACCCCAACTTAACCGGAACAAAAGAAACCGGCGGGTAAGATTGTCTCGTAAAGCGTGTCAATCGCTCGCACGGATCCCGGAGCACCTAAACTGATGGGAAACTTTTTAAAAAAATTAATTCTGGGAGATCCGGGAGTCGGAATTCGAATCCGATCGCACCGCCGCTCGTCATTTTGCGGCCCCTACCACCTAAAAATACTCGCAAGCCCCGACGATCAGCCCAAAAATTCACGAATTTCAACCCCCTTCTCTAACAACTAAGAAGATCCAATTAAGATGAAGATGGAAAGCCGGGGGGTCGAGGGACCACCCAAAACCATCAAATAGCCCGCTGACATAAGAAGATGAAAAGTCCGACTACAGCAGGATCCCGTCCGATCACCTCGAAAAGCGTGCTGGCCACTTAGCACAGAAACTAGTGCACAACACAAAGGCAAACGCTTTGATCCCCATTCCGGGAGATCCGTAAATCGGAATCCGAATCCGATCGCTTTGCCGTTCTCTGTTTTCCGAGCTCAAACGCAGAAAAATACTCGCGGTCCAGGTCCAGTCCATTGTAGAAAACACAGTGAAGAGCCTCCCCAACAATCCCGTCATAAAACGAAGGTATACAAAGGCATCGGAGCGCCAGACTACTACATCACTCACCTCTTAAAACAAGTTTCGTCCTCGAAACTTAATCCTGATCCGCAACGAATAAAACTGGGTAGCACTCCTCCATCTTTGACTCCAGTTCCCCAAGTCGCTTCGCGTTCTTCCTGGTTGCTTCACAGCACCTTCCCATAGGGGATCGTCCGGTTGCGTAATCCTTTTTGTCCTCTCGTGCTAAGGTCCGCACCGGCATCCCTTCGGAGTTCAGGTCCCCTCTAAGCTCAAAACCGGTGACCATCCGTCACCCAAAATCAAGTATGTCAGGTTCAGAGCACCTCTTCGTGAATCTGGTTCACTTGCTCGGACTGTCCGTCGGTCTGGAGGTGGAACGTCGTGCTGAAGTGAGGTTTAGTCTCTAGGGCTCATTGTAGACTTTGCCAAAGGCTCGACACCAGCCGAGTGTCTCTAGTCCACGTCGTACGGGTGGGTGGGAGAAGAGTCGATTTCGTCCGTCGATCCACTGTGACTCCAACTGCATCGTGCTCTTGATGCGACGCAGAAAACCCGTGACGAATTCCATGCTGATTCGCTCCCATTTCCATTCTGGTACCGGTAGAGATTGTAGTTTTCCCCGCTGGGCGCTGATGTTCGAACTTTACTTGTTAGCCATTTAAACATCGGGCAGTGAACTGTATTACATCCCCCTTTGGTTTAGCCCACCAAAAAAAAAAATTCTGCTTTGAGGTCCTTGTACATCCTCGTGTCACCTGGATGCGCCGCATAGGGGGCGAAGTGCGCCTCTGACAGTATCTTCTTCTTCAACTCTGGCAGCTCGGGCACGCAAGTCCGCCCTCGAAAACGTATTGCGTTGTTCGTACTCGCCGAAAAGTCGCTTGCGTGGTCCGGGGGGGGGTCTTGTCTCGAATAAGCTGTATCCGTGCACCCATCTTCTGACCTTCTAGGGTTTCTCTAAAAGGGTTGGCTTGACCATCAAGGACCAAAAAATCGCGCGACAGCACCGGTCCTGCTGAGTACTCGCACTCATCGGTTCCCCCCGTCTGATTTGACTCTTCCTGCTTAAAACATCCGCTACTACACTTGCTTTTCCCGGGGTGGTACTAAATGGACAAGCCGAGTCCTTCAGTAACTCTAACCAATGTTTCTGCCGGAAAAATCAAACCTTCTATGTGAACAAAACTTAAGACTCTGGCGGTCCGAAAACACATCACGATGAACTCCAAAATGTGGTGTCTCCAAAGCTTTAACACGAAAACGACTGTTGCCAGTTCCGGATCGTATGTCGGGTAATTCTGCTCACATTCTCTACGATTTTCGTTGCTGAAACTGTGTCCCAAAAAGTCCACTTCGCGAAGTCAGAACTCACATTCTTAAGCTTAGCAAACAGCTTCTGGTCCCTGAGATTCCGGAGAAAAGTCCGTAAGTGCTCCTCGCAGTTGATTGGAGAGGTCATCAATCCCGGACTTGTTCTTCACTGTAACATTGTTTATCTCTCTATGGTCGATGCGTAGGCGTGGGCTTCCGTTCTTCTTTTGCACGAAACGCACGGGTGCGCCCCAAGGCGACACACTCGGTCTGATGAACCCTTTAATCAGAAAAAGAAACTCCTTGTCGTGCCTTAGATTCCCTCAGTTCCGCGAAAGCCATTCCGCAAGGCGCCTAAGTAATAGATTGCGTGTCTGGTAGAAGCTCGAAAGATAGGGTGACCTCTTGCCCGGGAGTATTCCCGGCAATTCAGTCAGGAGGATGGCAGAAGAAACCCCTACCACGGGGGTGTCAGTGAACGACGTAAAGGGTCGAGTCGCTAGGCTCACTGAAACCAAGTAGCTATACATCCGCCGGATATCTCGTGAACCAGTCCCTGCCCAGCACCTCGTCGTATTCCTGCCTCCCGACTCGAAATTCCCAGTCACGACGACACCGGTCCGCACGCCACCCCAGCCGGCGCTGAGCCGTCAGCAACAAAGTCTCGCGATGCGTCGAGGTGCCCCAGTCATACCGCCCAACCCATATCAATGATCCTTTAAAAGTCCAAAAAAAAAATCCAACCCGACGACGAGGAAAACAAGCCACACAACGCCCTCACAAGGCTCCGAGAGGTGCCAACCAAACAGGCTGGGTTACTAACTACCATAACGTCCCCCCCCTGAAAACAAAGAACTCACCTGTCTCCGACACGGACCGCTCCCCTCCGTCCCCAACACTGGATACTTCCACCCGTCACCAACACGGGCCACAAGCTGGGAGCGTAACCACCATCCCGGACCACTCGCTCCGACTACCCGTCCTACCGAGGCGACGGTCGAAACTAACGTTAGGTTTCGGCTCTAAGACCTACCACCAAGTCTACCCCACAAAAAGGGCCGCGTACAGGGCCTCCTAGCCGAAGATGACTAGAGCTAAACCTCCAAGTAGTCGCCAGATTTTCCCCCTTGACTCACACCTGCCCCAAAAGATCACCATCCACAGCGCTCCCAAACCAACCCTCAAGGCTATAACTTAGTCATGGGAAGCTGGCGACAAAACCCACCAGGTGAGGTCCTACCTCCGACCTGGCACCGACGGGGTGCGACGCTCTAAATTGCCGCTATCTCTTGGTCCCAAACCGTTGCCCCACCAAGTACCGGGCACCGAATCGAGCGGTAAGCTTCCAGACTAACAGTGACACTCCCAACTAGAAGAAAAAAAAAACTAAGCTCTATGCCCGTCCAACGAAGACCTCCAGGTACTGAAGACTATCCATCTGAAATCTAAGGGTCGGAAGAAGACAAGCAACGATAACAGCGAGAAGAACCGTGTCAAAAGTTGCCTAGGTTCACAAAACGTACTCGAGGGATCACACGCAAACCCATAGCTTTACCACCACTACCCCAACACGACGATCTCTACAACCAATCGCAGTGGTTACGGTGAAAAGCCGAACTATGGGTAACGATCATAGGGGAGGAATCCTCATTCCCACCAGTACCTTGCCCATGGTGCAAAAGGAATCGACCGACTACCCGCTGTAACTTAACACCAGGAGACCCAGAAGGTACAAGTTTAGGCAAACAACTATCCGGTTACTCATGGCCGACAGACGGCCAACAAACCAACAACCACCGGTGGGTTGCGCTACCACCCGAGCCATATCGAGAAAGGAAACTCGATAGTCCCCGCACTCTCGCATTTGTTGCCGCAGGAGCTAGTTTTCCGCGGCCATCGACGTCGTCGTATCTGCCTCCGCGTCCCCGGCCGATGATCTGGTACGGGCCATATCTGTACACACACAACAAGAGTCAGCTCTAGACTTCACCTACAAAACAATGAACCACCTAGCGAGAGAAAAGGACTCGAACTTTTCCCACCCCTCGATCACTCGCGTTCTACCTTCCTATGCCCTACCCATTTCATTCACCTGTAGGCAAGTGAGGTATCCCCACGGATGTCGGCACTAACTGTTGTGATTGAAAGAACCTCTCTGATACCATCTTAATCTGTCACGCCCCGGGGGTTTGTTTTAGCGGAAACGGTTCGTTTTTTTTTTTTTTTTTTTTTCAAAAGAAGACTTCTCTTCCCCGGCGCGTGCCCAGACCCGCCGCACATACAGGATCTCTCTGCAAACGGACAGAGTCTCCCCTGTATGTGCACGGCGTAGCATTTAGTACATCCCCCAAACATTCACAACCATTCAATCACAACGGTTACTAACATACAACTAGCATTCAAGTTTGTTAAAGCGTATGGCCGATTAATTTGAAAAGGATAAATCCACAGATTTAAAAGAGCACCCACCCGGCGCTTATGTTTTGAAAACGAGTTTCACAATCCGCATAAATCCACAAGGTTTTGAAAACGGTGCCCACACGACACCCAAGTTTTGAAATCCATTTCGCAATCCATAAATCCACAGGGTTTTGAAACCAGTGCCCACGCGACACTTAGATTTTAAAAACGGTTTTCGAAATCTTTTCTTTGGTTTGGTTTTCTTTTTCAATCGGCCAACAGAAGTGAAAGGAAAAGTAACGCATACGAAGATAGCTAAATGCAATCCATACCGACATCCATGCCGACCCCACGAGGGTATCGAGAACCTCACACATAACTACAAAGTAAATGAAATGCAAGGAATAAAAGAGAAAATACAATCCAGGGTCCCCAGCGACCCAGCTGCTCCTGCCCCGTCCTCACCGCCGCCTACCACTCCCCCCGCCTGAACCCTGTCACGAAGTGGGAAGTCAGTGACTAATAATAACAGAACGGGAAAATATAATAAACAAACCGTGAAGACAACCGGAGCAACCACCCACTCAAGAGGGGAAACGGCAACCTGTACGCCTGTAACCTGTAATACCTGGCCACGTCGGACGACTAAACCGACGGCCGTACCGTACCTGCAATATCCGACCACGTCGGACAACTAAACCGACGGGTCGCACCGTACCTGCAATACCCGACCACGTCGGACAACTAAACCGACGGGTCGCACCGCTCGCACCTCGGCGCCTCAACCCCACAACTAATAAGGGGCCCCACTACGTCACCTCGTGGGTATACACGGGTCATAGACCACTTTTCCGGAAAAGCGCACCCTTTGCGGTGGCCAAACCGCGGGTGCGCGTGCTGCAGCCTCGAGCCAAGTAACCATAACCACCATCATGTTAGCATCATAATATATAACAAGAGTAAAACGGCAACATGTATAATTAAGAGTAAAACAGTAACACGTGTGATCGAAGGTAACCCGCTAACATGTATAATCGAAAACAGGGCGATAATATGTGTGCTAGAAGTAACCCGCTAACATGCATACTCAACAATAAATACCACAAAGAACACCACGTTAGCACAATTAAATATTTATTTTAAACAAGATACAATTGCCGAAAACCCGACGCCGAATCCCAAAACAGAACCCACAATAATGAACCAAGTACCCAAGACGAACCCAACCATAATGAACCAAGCACCCAAAACGTAACCAACAATAATGAGCCGAGTACACACCACACGATAATCATGACAGTAACGAAAATGGGCATAAAGGGGTTCTAAGGATGTACCCACCTGAAACGCGAAGAAGGTGTGCGGAAGCCTCAGTTAAAACGCTCCCACCTTGTGCCCGAAAAGAACTACAGTAAGAAGCATCGTTAATAACATCATCGCGGTCAAAAACACTCAAAAACGGGGCGAAACGGGCCAAAAACGGAGTTTCTGGGCTTCCGGGTTGGGGGCTGGTGCACGGGCAGAAGCGTGGACCGGGTCCACAGCGTCGGGCGGTGGCGGCATGCGCCGGGTGCACGCAGGGAGCGTGCACCGCGGGTCTCGGGCCGGGCCGGTGCACGACCCGAGCGTGCACCGGGCTCACGGCCGCAATGGCCTTCCGCGCGCACCGGGTGCACGCTGCGGCGTGCACCGGGCCTAGGCGGGCCGGGCCGGTGCACGACCTGAGCGTGCACCGGGCTCACGACCGCAATCGCCTTCTGCGCGCACCGGGTGCACGCTGTGGCGTGCACCGCGCCTAGGCGGGCCGGGCCGGTGCACGACAGCGTGCACCGGGTCTGCGGCTTCCGCGCCGCAGGGCGTGCACCGGGTGCACGCCCCGGCCCGTGGACCGCGGGCCGAGAATCCGTACAGTAACCCCTTTTTTCCGGTTTTCTTCTCCGTTTTCGCTCCCGTGCGACTCCGGCGAAGACCCCGCGACCATGGTAACGGCGGCGGCGGCCTCCCGTTTGACAACGGCGGCGGCGGCCTCCCGTCAACCCCATATGCTCCAACGAAGCGCCCCGTATTGCCCCCGACAACGACAAAAGGAAAACCTCATACTAAAAAACGGAAAGACCCGAACCGCTCACCTTGTTTTCGCCAGTGAGGGAGGAAGAAAGGGGATCGTCCTGTTCCGTCTCGTCTCCTCGGTTCCTCACGCCCACGGTTTGAAACGAGAGAAAATATGAATTGGGGTTCCCCTTTTTCCTTCTTAAAACGCCGCCTTAAACCCTAGCCGTCAGGGGAAACACCAAGGAGGGGAAAAACCCTACTGCCCCCGGTTTTAAAGAAACCCCAACTTAACCGGAACAAAAGAAACCGGCGGGTAAGATTGTCTCGTAAAGCGTGTCAATCGCTCGCACGGATCCCGGAGCACCTAAACTGATGGGAAACTTTTTTAAAAAAATTAATTCTGGGAGATCCGGGAGTCGGAATTCGAATCCGATCGCACCGCCGCTCGTCATTTTGCGGCCCCTACCACCTAAAAATACTCGCAAGCCCCGACGATCAGCCCAAAAATTCACGAATTTCAACCCCCTTCTCTAACAACTAAGAAGATCCAATTAAGATGAAGATGGAAAGCCGGGGGGTCGAGGGACCACCCAAAACCATCAAATAGCCCGCTGACATAAGAAGATGAAAAGTCCGACTACAGCAGGATCCCGTCCGATCACCTCGAAAAGCGTGCTGGCCACTTAGCACAGAAACTAGTGCACAACACAAAGGCAAACGCTTTGATCCCCATTCCGGGAGATCCGTAAATCGGAATCCGAATCCGATCGCTTTGCCGTTCTCTGTTTTCCGAGCTCAAACGCAGAAAAATACTCGCGGTCCAGGTCCAGTCCATTGTAGAAAACACAGTGAAGAGCCTCCCCAACAATCCCGTCATAAAACGAAGGTATACAAAGGCATCGGAGCGCCAGACTACTACAGAATAGTTTTTGGTCAAATTTCTTTTGAAATAAGAACTCTGAGTAGATTAGTTTTGATTGTATGCTAGGTATTCACCTGATTAATGAATTTTGGGCTTCGATTTCTAAAAATTCGGTTTTAGGGCATATAATAGGAATTTTTGAAAATCATGCAATTGATCTGTTTTTAAAATTCTTTTTGCAAAACTAATTTGATTCTTGGTCTCTCTATATGATTATGATTGTTTGGGTACAATTTTTCAAATTTTTGAAAATTAACAATTTTTCATGTGTTCTTGAGTTGCTCTTCACAGGATACATTTTTCACTAGCGATCAAAATGGTGATCACATGAATTATTTTCCTACTTGCTGCCATGGTTCATGTCAAGGATACTGCCAAGCCTAAGAAGGCTAAGAGAACAAAGAGAGCTCAGAATGATTTCGACACGGAGTTGGAGACGGCTTCGATTGACTGGGATAACCTCGAGGTCGAGGAAAATGTCCCCATTATCTCCAAAGGAAAAGCAACTGCTGAAGCTTCAAAGCCTACTGCAGCTGAAAAAAGAAAAGCCCCTATGGATCCAAATCCAGTTGGGACAAGAAGAAAAACCGGTGCAAGAAAAAGAGGCAGTGCTCAAGGAATTTCCATTGAGCAACCAGTTGCTAGCCAGCCTCCTCCACAAGACTTCATCAGCTCCTCAAGAATCAAAGACTTTGAGAAGAGAGAATGCATTGGCGAAAGACATGTAAATGTCAAGCAATGAGAGAAAGATCTACAATCTTTGGGACTTTGTTTGACCAGGCCTGTCTTGGTCCCATATGCAACTTCACTGAGATACTGGGTACTGTCCTCACTCAGTACGAATGTTTTATCAAAACGCTTCAAGTCTAGTTGATCAAGTCCAGGGACGTCGAGAATTTCATACTTTGGTTAAAAATATCAAAATCAAAGTCACCCCCAATTGATTGGAGAAGTACTAGGAATGAAAGCCAGATCTGATGGAATCCATTACCTGAAAACTCAAAGCTTCAATGACAACTCCTGGAGAGTGGTGGTTAATGGAATTTGTGTTCCAGATACTTTGTCGACAGGAAATTCTGTTTTCTCTAAAGAACTTCGACCGGAGTATCGATATATAAACTTCATTGTCTGCTACAACATCCTTCCAAACATGAATACGAAGGTTCTTCGATGGGATAGGATGTTATTTCTTTATCTTCTTGGAAACCCCACAGCAGCAATGGGAGCAAACTTGAATATTCCTTATCTCATTTGGTCAAGGATGGCGCGGTATGTGGAACACTCTCACCCCACAGAGAGACTACCTTATCCAATGATAATCATGCGCATCCTTAGAAAGTTTAAAGTCGATACAAGCGCGAGCTCATATATGTACAGTTTGGGCACCATCAATGAGACAACAATTGTGAAGTCTCTATCGACAAAACAAGATGATCCTCCATCTCCTCCAATTCGACAAAGAGCTCGACCACAAGCAACAACTTCTGCACCTCCTGTTCCTCCTGCACAGCAAGCACCTCCTTCAACTTCCGATGATGATGCTTCAGTTAGCTCAATCTTTAAGCAACAACAGCGACTCTCAAACGAGCAAGAACGCATGTCTATTGAGTTCGCTGAAATGAAAGAAGATCTCAAAGAAGTCAAGAAAGAACAAGCTTTGATGGTCCAAGATCTCAAGAAGTTAAGAAGGAACAAGCTTCTATGAACAAACGGATCAAGAAAATGTTTAGAAGCTTGGATGTATCAGCTCTAACGATTCTCCATAAAGTTTCCTTCTAATCTTTTCTTTTGCAGGTTTTTACGTTTTCGGTTTGTCTCCTTCAACTCTCAAGTTTCTTAATTTGTATTTAAACTTTTTAACTCTCCTTAAATTTTTGTAATTTTGGCTTAGTTTGTGACAAAAAGGGGGAGAGAGTTTAGAGAGAACATGAACAATGATGATGTGAAAATTGTGTGAACATCAAGGTAAGTATAAAGGTAAGTATAACTTCAACTTCAACTTTGCTTTTATTTTGTGATTTGATGCATGTCTCTACTAACTATTCGACTAACTATTTGGGCATGTAATATGACTAACAAGTTGATGTTGGACTAACATTTGTGACATTTGGTTTTTGAATGCATAGAAGATAGTTGGTTTTTGACTATGATTCTTTACATTTGTTTTTGAATGCTTAGAAGATATGTTGGTTTTAACTATGATTCTCTTACATATCTGAATTCTCAAATGTCATGATGAGATAAACTCTATCTCTGTACTTGGTTTTGTATGTTTCAATTCTTGAGGTATCTAACGATTTTGTTTGTCAAGAATGATTTCTTTTTGCAGAGAGTACAGATGTCTAAGTCTAGAGTCTGTTTTAGGAGTTTATCTCATGTTTTTAATTTTTGGATCTCCATTGTAAATTTTTGTTGTATGGTGATAGCAACAAAAATATCTTTTTGAATTTTCTTTTGTGGATTTGTGTTTTGTCACGAAACCGCCAAAGGGGGAGATTGTTACGGAATTTGAGTTGGCGTATTTCGTGAAAGTATTAAGTCTTGAAGATTGAAGATGAAAGAACTTTGGATCATATACCTCAATCTCAAAAAAGAAGAATTCAAAAGGATCAGGTATGTTTAACTAAAGATTTTTGGTGATCCGAATACTTCTTGTAGTGTAGAAACACCTGGAAGAATTTTTAATTGCATAAAAATCAAAAACTGGACATGGGACATGTTCAGGATCCGGATCAGACTTCCAATCCGGATCCCGAAGGGTGTTCGTTCATACACTGGTTCAATCCGGATCGCAGCATCTCATGATCCGGATCCCGAACACTAGTTTTACCTTTTTGCTTGCACGATCCGGATCAGGATTTGCAATCCGGATCCCGAACGTTGATGTTTGGTGAAACTGTATGAACGATCCGGATCGGGACTTCGATCCGGATCCCGAACTATTGTTTTTCTGGAAATCGTCTTTCTTGCTACTGCAATCCGGATCGCCAATTCCAATCCGGATCGCCGTCCGTAAAATTTCCAGAAAAGGCAGTTTTTGATCCTTATCTTCTTCCAATGGTTTCTAACCTATAAATAGACCCTATGATTCATTTTCTAGGGCATCCGTAATCGGAAATAGAATAGAAAAATATACCGAAAGAAAAATCCACATATAGAGAAGAAAGGAAATCAATAGATTTAATTCTATGTTTCTTCATCTATATTGATTGATTTGATTCTAGGTTTTCCAAACTCAGATTTTGAGTAGAATCAAATCAATGAATACTTAGATGGTATTTCCGATCTATTTCTAATCTAAGTATTCGGCGGATCATCACCACCCAAAAACAACGATTTACCCTAAATCGGCGCGTGGACTCGCGTGGCCTTGTGGATTCAAGGTGCAACCGCTCTCGTGGATTCGGAGCGAGGTACGTTCGTGGATTCGAAGCGTGCTACTGGGTGAAGACCGTGGATTCGGTCGGACGTCGTGGACTCGACGTTGGACGCTGTGGATTCAGCGTTGGGCGCAGATCGTGGATTCGAGAAGCGTCGTGGAGCGAGCGGAGAAGATCTACTAGGAGCGTATGGTAAAAGGTTGAGTCGTCTGTGAGTACGTTATATCACCTTGTACGTGTGTTAATTCTAGTGGATTTCGCCGTGTTATCGGTCCCGTGGTTTTTTACTCCGGTTTGGAGTTTTTCCACGTAAAAATCTTGCGTGTTCTTTTATTTTCCGCATTGGGTTTTATTGCGCAATGATTTTTTGAGTGTTTATTGTTTACACCTATTCACCCCCCTCTAGGTGTTTTTTCCCCTATTTAGATCCATATTACATAACCCAACATCCTTTGGTGTTGGGATCTGCGCGAGATATCAATCTGCACCAAAGGAGGTTCACCTGAAGCGGTGAAACGGATCATCCGGTACATCAAAGGAACCATAAACTTCGGAATTTGGTATCCTATGGGAACAAGTCTTGACATTGTTGGATATTCAGATGCCGATTGGGCAGGATCTGTGGATGATCGGAAAAGTACGAGTGGTGCGTGCTTTATCTTGGCCATTGCCTTGTTGCATGGCATAGTAAAAAGCAAAACTGCATAGCACTCTCGACTGCCGAAGCGGAATATATTTCAGCGGGTAGTTGTTCAACCCAACTCATTTGGATGAAAAGTGTGTTGAGCGACTTCCGGATTTCAGCATCTTCGGTAACAATTCTTTGTGACAACACTAGTGCCATAAACATTTCTAAAAATCCTGTGTTGCACTCTAGAACAAAATACATTGAACTTAGATATCATTTTCTTAGAGAGCTAGTTGAATCAAATATTCTTCAACTTTCATATATTTCAACTGAAGATCAATTAGCTGACATTTTAACAAAACCTTTGGATCAAAAACGTTTTATTCATTTGCGAAAAGCAATTGGAATGCTTTCTTTGAAATAACCTCTTTTTAAAACTTTTGCTTAGGTTAGGTTTTGTTTATGTATTTTTTTGTTCATTATCTATGCTTTGTACATAGAACATTAATTGAGCATTGTATTATTGACTTTACTTGCATCCTTTCATATATTTAGAAATTTATTATGCTTTGGATATCATAATAATTCAGTTGATGCAATGATCATTTATTTAAATTAACCATTTTTAATTGATCAAAGTCAATTTCTCTCTCAATGATCTCTTGGTATAGTTGTTATCTTATTTGACTATTTAGTCGAGTATGAATACGAGATCAATTTTTGGTTGAATACTTATATCTTAAATAATTGATAGCCAATTGAGGGGGAGTCGAAGAAATGTAATATGCTCAAAAGATGTGGAAAGAGTTACATCCCAATGAGGAGTGTGAAAACTACCACCACATGGAGGAAAGAGCTACCACCTCGGTCGTCCGAGTACTGTGTGCAGCTACCACATGTATACCAAGCATGGTTTTGTAATTGTTGATTAAATAAAATGCTTTTTGAAATACTTGACTCTGTCAAATTTCAAGGTTGGTATAAGGTGGGATTTTTATTGAAAGATGCTCAAAGAGCCACTCCCTTCAATAAATTGACTAGATACATTATCTAATTTATTTGGGATTTCAAACATCTATCGATCTTGGTGCTTCATTTTCTTTACCAAATTGATGATTTGATAAACGCATTACTCATAAGATCATGATAGATGTGTTTGAACTTGTTCAACTTTAAAGGATTTAATTTCTATAAATTTTCGTTTCATTATTTGGATATTATTGATAGATTTAGCATAATCTATTTCTTTTGATATGAAACGATGATTTTGTTTAAAGTTGATATACAAAAGTGCTTACATACTTTTTCTGGATTTTCTGGAATTTTCTAAATTTTTCTGAAGAAAAAGTTGAAGCCGATCCGGATCGTGCAAGCCGATCCGGATCCCGAACGCAGGTATTTCCTGCGGGTAGCCGATCCGGACTGAATTCACAATCCGATCCGGATCGCGGCTAGGTTTTTAATAGAACAAAAGGGTTTTGATTTCTTTTACTTCAATTTTTGTTCTTAAGACTCCAGAGCTTCTCTCTCTAGAATTCATCCTTTTGGAGCTTTCCCAAACTCAAGTTCTTCGATTCAAGTAAGTTTTATTGATCAAAATCTCGGGTTTTTCACAGTTTTTCACATTTTTCATCAAAACGTGATGGAATTTTTGTAACTTTTTCGTTTGTGAATGGTTTTTGATCAAATTTCTTTTGAAATAAGAACTCTGGGTAGATTAGTTTTGATTATATGCTAGGTATTCTCCTGATAACGGATTTTTAGGCTTCGATTTCTGAAAATTCGTTTTAGGGCATATAATAGGAATTTTTGAAAATCATGGAATTGATCTATTTTTAAAATTCTTTTTGCAAAACTAATTTGATTCTTAGTCTCTCTACATGATAATGATTGTTTGGGTACAATTTTTCAAATTTTTGAAATTAACAATTTTTCGTGTTCTTGAGTTGGTATTCACAGGATTTCAAACTCTTAAAGCACAACAGCAATGGAATTCTCATGGATCATCTTGCTGTTGTTGCAATGGTGCACACAAGAGCAACGAATAAACTGAAAAGAGCTAAGAAAACTCAACGAAAAGGTGAGTTCCATCTTGTCAGTGATTCAGAAACTGAAGCAGTTAATGATGAGGTGGATTGGGACAAATTGACGGGATGATGATGAATCAATGCCCGTTAAACCTAAACAAAAGGCTTCCGATGTGATGACCCGGATCTCCGCAGAGCTGCTACAGTGCGTTGGGGTGGCTGTTGGAGGCCTACATGGTGTGTTGGAGGTGTTTGGGGCATAATTGGGCACAAGAGTTGGACTTCGGGCCAAATGGATCATGTGAGTGATCGGAGGACCCCGTGGAGGGGTTTAGAAGTGGTTTCGCGCGAATCGGATATTTAAATTGGGCTCCGCATGAAGTTTGG